>WEKY01012845.1:0-14528 GCA_013390045.1 Picathartes gymnocephalus | reverse complement strand
TTTTCTATGAGATTGGTAAAATACTGGCACAGGTTGGCCAGAATGTTTGTGGAGACTCCATTATGGATATATTCAAAGCCTGTTTAAACATGTTCTGAGGCACCCTATTACAGCTGACCGTTCCTGAGCAAGCTGGTTGTTTAGGTGGTCTCACTTTCAACAAAAATGACACTAAAATTTCGAAGTTATTTTGTAATTCTATTGCCTCTTCCATTAACTGAATATTTCACAACTATCAGTAATTTAGTAAATCAGTACTTATTTCTGCAGATGTAAAAACTGAGGCATTTTAAATAGCTTTCTGAAGAATGTACACCCACCTGTACCATAGCACAGATTAAATTCACGTGTCGATTCAGAATATATCTGTATTACCTAGTCTTAGCTGCAGAATGTCCTTCAGTAAGCACAGGTTTAAAAATTTTTGATGCATCGTCTTAATAAAAATCAGAATAAAAGGCTTTGCACCTGCTTTCTGATTATTACAGTTACCTTTATTTGTCTAGATAATCATTTTTTGATATTTCTTCTGAAATCCCAAACTAGCAATTCCTTTTGATTTAAATAGACATTTATTAAATAGAAAGCAGTTCACATTATGGGAATGTTTTATAAAGTTTACATAGGGAAAATGATTAACGGAATTCTTCAAAAATGAACTTTATTACTGCTTTGGGATTCTAAGAATTGGTGTTAAAAAATGCAATATGTAGTTCTTTAACCAATTCAATGAAAAAAAAAAAAAAGATCTACACACAACTTCTTTTTATGCTCTCTGATGCGTTTCTGATAAGGCTTCCTCCTAACTAAAATCTTGAAAAAATTTGTATGGTGGTATAAGAGACTGTAATGTTATGGTTAATTGCCTAAACATTATTATGAAGGACAATTTTCTCATTATGGCAAAACTTTGCAAAGAAGCTGTGACCACCAAACCCCACCCCTCCCTGAATATGCTACCTCACTGGAACTTTGGACTGTCTGTTAAGCTGCCCAAGGGAACTTGAGGTACAGTGACTTGAAAAGTGACACTACTGTCCAATTATCTCAGGTCTAGGGAGAAGTAAACAAGGCTGAGGGAGAAAAAATGTATCCACAAGGAAGCCAAATCCAGCAGCTGCCCTGAAAATCATCCCTGGCTGTGTTCAGGGTGGGGGAGGTGACAGCCCACAGTCTCATCTGCTGAGGCCAGGTTTGCACACACTTCCCCACAACCAAGGGGGAAGGAGGAGAGTTCTGGGGTGTGTGGCATAACCTCAGGGCAGAGGACGGAACACCCATCCTCCCTTGCACAAACTGGCTCGTCTGTAAACCTGCCCCCAACCCGGGAAGGTGGGCACACCAGACCTTCCTGTGAGGAGCAGCTGAGGAGGTGCCATAATCCATCAAAGACCCCCCAAAATGCTCTCCAGACTGACTGCTGAGGCCTTGCGCCAGAGCACTGCACGTGATGCAAAGAGATTGCCAGAGTCTGGGCAAGAGACAGTGTCAAACTTCCCTCCTGTCAGGGGAGGTACCTGGGCATTCCTCCTGGCCCATACATGTTAATCCATTGAACTCTGTGTTTTCTATGACCATCACCACCAAGATGACCAGAAAAAGATCAACAGGATGCTGTTGGGATCCACGGAGTGGTGATATTTTCTACTTAATCTGTCTTTGCCACTGTCTTTCTCTTCTGCCTCATCTCTTTTTCTATTTTCTTTTTTCTATTGCTCTCTACCTCACATTTACTGTTAAATAAAAACCATGCTATTGACTTTGGCATATCGTCTTGTTTACACCTTAATTCGGGCAGAGGCATCACTCTAATAATTTTAATAACTGGGTTGTAACAGTGGATAATACTGTGGACAGTATTTCTTGTTCATTTAAATCAGTGATTCTTTTAAATTAGTAATCTCTGATCCCTGCTCTTGTTTCTCAGTGTTTTGTCATACATGACTAAGAAACATATTCTATGACAAGCCCTATTTAGAATTCCTTGAGTAGTTTTTCCATCTCTTTTGAAAACTTAAGTAATTGCTGTGACAATGTTTTCAATGTAGCTGATAATGAAAGAAGCTGGACATGCTGGCATGGTTTCAGGACAGCAACTAAACACTTGGGTAAACTTAAATGTGTGAAAATTCCCACCAAGTGATTCTATTGTCTGTTTTAAAAGGTCAGCATGTTTTCTATTCATTTCTTTAAAACAAAATGTAAGTTATTTGTTGGCAACTGCAAGCTATGGTATAGCGTCTGTGTTATGAACAAGTATTTGCTGTGTGCTGCTTCATTCCACTTTATGTCAGATTAACCTGTAAGGTACCCTGCAGCTTGATGTTTTCAGACAGTTGCACATGCACTGCCTTACCTGTATTCATGGCTGCCTGCAGAACTGGAAATAGCTTTGCAATTTATACGTTAAATGTCTTGAGTTTTGACTAGAAAGAGTATTATTCTTTTATTTCCTCATAAAACAGAAGACAGAATAGTCTTCCTCAATTATACCCTTCCATTTGTAAACAATACATATAAAATTTTATTCGTGTATTTTTCTTATACAAGTAAATGTGCAGAATGTAGAAAGACAAAGGAATGGAAGCTCAGGGGGAAAAAAACCTCTTAATCTGCATTCTTCCAAATACTTTAGAGAGAGTAGATTACAGACATTGCTAGTTTACATTTGGGGATGGGTCTTTTTTTATCACTTTTCCAACTTTATTGAAAACCTGCTGAAAATGTATTTATAAATTGGAAGATTTTTAGAATTTAGATGATCTTCTAATCAGAGACCACAAAGAGCCAGAAGATATATCTAGGATGACTGATATAATGAATAGGGCCTTTCAATCTCTGAGCAGCACCAAAATACTAGAATAGAAGTTGCTAGATATTGCTGTTGCAGGCTGGTAAACAGAGGAATGACTGCTGGTGTTTTTCTTTAAACAACAGCTCTAGGCTGGCTTAATCTTATAATGTCGTAGGGGATGTTTTTGCACAGTAAGGGATATAAACAGCAGCAAAAAATCTCCATTGTTACAGTTGTGTTTGGAATTCCAGTCCATATCAGTTCCATTAATAAACCTGTTGTCAAGTAAAATAATTGCTGAATTAATTTACTGGATGCTTTCACCAGTTGAAATTTAGAAACACTCTGACATGAATTATTACTCTTACGGAAATTGTACTTTTGTATTTTTGATAGGAAAAGGTAAGGTATGCTGGAAAATGTATAGGATGAGGAAATTCCCCAAAATATATTTGCACTCTGTGTTTTCATTCTCAAACATAGAGAGGATTTAGCAAATAAGCTCCACTGAAAATTGGATTTCCAATAGCCAGGATATTCAATCAGATCAATCAACATTTGAAACTGAACAATTTGCAGAACAATTGTGGAAATTTAATTCTTAGAGTTGAGAATTCACCAGATTGTCCAACTGCCTGATAAGCAAGCTCAAATGACTGAATATTTGTTTTGCTGGATGCAGTTGTATGGAAAATAACTGCAAAGAGATAATACTTTTTTTTTGCTTTTACAGGATTATGCATTTACATATTTTTTAGATCTTCCTGGAAATATGAGAAGCGTTAATGACACAGGAACCTATTACATTAGATGTACAAAAAAAAGGGTCTGCAGAGCATGAATTTAGTATATTTCAAGTGTTCAGGGATTCCTGCTTTTCAGGCTTTCTGGGAGAAGTGTGGCTGGGTAGAAATTGGCATGTTTAGGAGACACTCTGTATGCTGGCCAAGTAGCTCATCTTGAGTGTAAAGGAAGGCCTGGACATGGGAGAAACACTGAAATGGAACAGTTATCCTAGTACTCCGCCTCTGATCTAGGCTATATTAACACAGGGTGCAGCTGAATGTTTACAAGTGCTTTTGAAGAGTTCACAGAATGAAAACAATAGCTTCTAGAGGGACATGGACCTCAGCTGAATTTTTTGTGTATCATTATGACAGAAACAAAAGAAAAGTATCATACAGAGAATAAATTTTATTTCTGCCATATTGCTGAATAAAAGGTAGTTTGTTCTTTTAGAAGATGTCTCCCCTCTGTCCTCACTCACAATAAGAACAGAGTTTTCATTCATAGCATTTGATTAAAAATATAACTTGGAAAAAACAGGCTTAGAAAGGAGAATGTTACTATGAATACCAGCAAAAAAAAGACCATGGCTAATCTTTACATTATTTTCATTTCACTGCTGAATTATTAAATAGAAATTTTTCTACTGCTTTGAACTCTGAAATGGCATTTTCTGCAATACTTATGCTCTCTGGTGCATTGCATCAATCAAATCTGGCTGCCACAGATTTCAAATAGCTTGTTGGAAAAATGTGGTGATTTAACATGCTGCCTGTACTGAATGCCTTAACAAAACTGCAAAGTAGTGAGAACATTTTCATTAAAAATAATTGTCTACTATTAGCTTCCTAATGGAGTTTTGGTTAATTAACAATTATTTACATGTAGAATATTAAGGCAGTTTAAACCAGTCCTTAACCCTCTCCTGTTCTTCGTTTACTATAAAGGCAAATGAAAACTTGTAAATTGAGATGTTGCTGAATCAAGGATTTTAGTGCTGCCTCTTCTTGCTAATAAGAGCTTCTTGTAGCAGTGATCAGTACGCTGGCATCAGATCGCATACAGAATGCTTCAAGGTACCATCAGTCAAACTTAGATTTATCAAGAGGGATTCCCCATCCTTCAGCCACGATAATACATGTCCTTCTGCATCATGTGACACAGCTGCAGGCAAGAGGCTGTTGTCCTTGTGTCTCTAATCAATCTCCTCCTTCAAAGGAATAGAAAACTTGCAGTTCCAGGTAGGTTACTTGGTGGGTTTTTTTTCACTTCATTAAGAAGTTTTTCTTCTTAATTCTCTATCATCATGGAGAAATGATGGAAAACAGTTTAAGTGTAGTTCCCTTTGAAAAAATTATTTCTCCTGCTATTAAGTATGAAGTAGCTTGGACTGGATATTATCTGAAAATCCCAATTAAAATAAGAACAAAGAAATCATAGTTACATCTAGAAATGGACATCTAGATATTGGAAGTCAAGTAAATGCAAAAGCTCTGTGTTCTGAAGCACTACAAATGGAAAATCACAGACTGACAAATTGCTGTTGACAACCCACTAGGAACTGAAGCTGTTGTAAGGCTGTTCTCAAAGAATGAGACTTGTGTCTGATGTGAACCTGACAAGAGGGCTGAGCTACTCGCACGTGAGGTGCTATTTCAGCAGGCACGCTCTTTGGATCCGGTGAACTGAAAGCTGTGGGCAAAACCCAGGGCTGGTAAGACAAAAAAGGGATTGACAGGGCTGCTGCGAGGCTGGCTAGCTGATCTATAACCTGCTGCCTGGGAACTGGGTTGCATCAGTGGGGATCAGCAGCTTGGACAGTTTAAGCCCTCCCTGGGGTTGCAGGAGGGGATTGGGGGCTGGGGGAAAGGAGGTCAGATGCCTGCAGGCTGAGCAGGTGCCACCGAGCCCTTGGCAACCAATGGCTGCGATGGCTCTTCTGATACCTCGGCTGGGCAGAAGGATGCACGGCAGAGCTGCCTGATGAATGAGGCTTGGCACGCCTGAAGGTGGGGACGGAAATCTGGACCCTCCAGCCAAAAGCAGGGAATTAGTCAAGTCCAGTCTGGATACAGAGCACTGCAAAAGAATTGCAGTTCACCCAATTTTCCTAACTAATCTTGTCTTTACAGCTATTTCATATGTATGCATTGTTGTTTTCTTTCACGTGCTTTATTATTTTTAGATAGATAAAGCACAATAATTTTTACATTGCTGTGAAGATAGTTTAAATTCATGTTAGAAATTTGTAGAAGAAAACAGAACTGTAAATTTACAAAATATTCTTATTTTGTGCAAGAAGCAAACCTTCAATTTTTTTTATAAGAAAAGCAAACATTTTTCCTTTATTAACACCCACACGAAGAAGCAAAAATGAGAGACTCAAATTTTAAAAACAGTCTACATAAAATTAAGTTTCTAATTCCTTACTGTGAATGGAATTAAACAGAAGCTGAAAACAGATATCTAAGTAAAACCTTAGGCACTCAGCCTTGGAAATCTTGGCTTTAAGAAGAGCATAACATAAGCATTCATCCACCATTAGTGATTCTGGCTTACTGAATTGGCTGGACACAGTGACGGATTCCTGCCTTGTCAGCACTTGTATCTGGAGGAGGCATTGCCAGAGATGTGGTTATCCATAGTCAGGAAACGAAAGACTCTTGAACAGAACTTCATATCCTGTTTGTACTGTTTCATTGAAAACAGATTTTCATACTTTTAGTTGATTAATGTTAATCGGTCTGCTGAACGATTTTATTTGACTGTACATTGTGCTGATAACCATATAAATTGAGTTTTGTGGAACATCAGAGGATTTTGGAAAAGATTCTGAAAGTTTGAATTTCATGTCCAATGATTTATCAGTATTATCATGAATGTGCAAGCTATTGTATTCACAATATGGGAAGTTAGCTACATCATACTTTTTATGAACTCTCTTCAGCTCATAAATTTATATAGATAGATTTTCAAAAATATATATTAAAAATATCATCATTATTGTAGTTTTAATTGATAGATCAGATCATTGAATATATTTTGTCCACATTTTGTGCATAATTCAGCCCAGCAACCTGATTAGTAGCTCTGGACGGTGTTGTAAGAAAAACTTCTGAAAAGATATAGTGAATCTGTACAAGTTTCAGAAGCTGCTTTTCTTATTACATATCCAATTCTGTAGCCAAACGCAAAGTCCATCTCTCTGCTAGCAGCATAAACAATAGCATATGTTCACAGAGTGGCAAAAAATGTTGGAATTATATTTAAATAGAGGTCACAAACCCAGAAATCCTGCACTGCGTGTATGCTTAATAGGTTTCCTTTTAAAATTTCATTGTGTCATCTTCCTTTACCTTTCAGTGAAAAGTTTTACAGAAAGTTTGCATATTGATGTGTCTAGTAAATATTTTACTGGTTTTGAAACTTAATTTTGCAAAAATTATGTTTGTCTACCTGGCATGAGGAAAAGTACAGAGGGAAAAGTAATTTATGAAAGGGATTAAAAAGGAGAGAGAATGGCAACTATCACATAGTTTCTTTCTTGTTTCCACCAATTACACATTTTGGAGAAGACTGCTATATCATTTTCTCTCAAATGGGAAACTAGTCAACTTTATTTTGGTAATATAATATATTCTCTTGAATACTCCTCTGAAAACTCACTCTTTCCTTCTCTTATCGGAAAGCTTAATATACCCCCTAATCCATTTTTTATATGAGAAAGGATGAAAGGATCACAGATTTTGTTTAGGTTTTGCTCTCAGGTGGGTTATAAATGCAGCCAGGAAGTTATTAATTGTTCATCAATAGTTATTAGTGTGTCCAGCAGGACTAAGGCAGTAATCATTCCCCTGTACTCAGCACTGCTGAGGCTGCAACTTGAATTTTGTGCTCATTTTTGGGCCCATCACTACAAAGGGCTGGAGCGAGTCTAGAGAAGGGCAGCAGAGCTGGGGAATGGTCTGGAGCACAAGTCTAATGAGGAGCAGCTGAGGGAGCTGGGGGTGTTTAGCCTGGAGAAAAGGAGGTTCAGGGGAGCCCCTATTGCTCACCACCACTCCCTGGAAGGAGGCTGTAGCCAGGCAGGGATTCTCCCAGCTAAGAAGTAACAGCATGAGAGGAAATGGTCTCAGGTTGTGTCAGGGGAGGCTTAAATTGGATATTAGGAAAAATTTCCTCTTTGAAAGGGTTGTCAAGCTTGTAACAGGCTGTCCAGGCTGTCTTGGAGTCACCATCCCTGGAGGTACTTAAAAGTTGTGTATTTGTGTCACTTATGGACATTGTTTAGTGGTGGACTTGGCAGTGCTGGGTCAACAGTTGGACTCAAAGATCTTAAAGCTCTTTTCCAACCTAAGTAATTCAGTGATTCTATGATTTTCTTCTGCAAATAGAAGATAAAAACAAAGACTCCTGCAGCTCTTGTACGTATGGGGTCCTTGTTGGGATCCAACTTCATGGCATTTGTCTCTGCCCATGGGAGGAGGGGTTGATAATAGGTGATCTTTAGGGTCCTTCCAGACCATGATTCTATAGTGCTATAGTGCAATCTTTTCAAGTAGTCATCACATTTTCTGTGAGCAGCAATCCTTATGGAGTTTACCTTGATGGCAGTTCCTTCTAAAGCAGACCTCTTTTTTTTTGTCTTCATCACTGTAACTCCTTATCAAGAACCATATCCGGAAATGAAAATAGGAAAAAGAAGGAGAAATAATATTCTCTTTATTGTTAATTATTAAGCTGATTTTTTGCTTCATTTAGAGTAACTCTTTGAATACAAGCTTTTCTGTCTCTACTAACTTCTAAAATAAAAGCAAAAAATGCCTACATAACATAAATATGATTATCATTCATATCCACCTGTTTAAAATAGGAAATTTCCTTTGCTAGAGACTTTAAAGAGAGAGTGGGAAAACCTGCTGTAAGACTCCACTGATCAAAAAGACATTATTTTCTCCAGAAATCACAATTCTGAAATGTACAAATCTCTTTGATGTCTATTGGGTGAAATCTGCTCTTGCTTTGAGACCCAGGCCTAAGATCTCTCAGATTCTGACTCTGCTTCTGTCTTTTTTGCTTCCTTTTGGAAAATGCTTAATGCTTTAAAGTTTGCACAGGTTATAGGTCAGTCCTGCGTACATTGAGCTTAATACCTTTAAGCATGGGTAACTGGTTAGATAAAGTAACAACCTGAGCATAAATTAGACATAAACTTGCTAAATGTTTTACAAATATCTCATATTCACACATTAGACAATTCCCTGTATCATCTTGGTACCTATTTCCTTTTTCTCTTCTGTAATTTTTCGAAAAGCCCCACACCTTTATTTCTCATCCCTCTCTTTCCATCTCTCCTTCATGCTTTTTTTCCCCTCTTCTCGCCTTCCCTTTGTTTCTTTCTCCTTCCTTTCTCTTCCCCTTTATCTCACCACCTCTTTTCCCTGACATTTTTTTCCTGGTGGGTAAATCTATATAGGTTTTACCTTGGCTGGTTGTTCCTGAAAGAGGCCTTCAATAAGGAATTCTCCCAGGCTTTGTGTGGTGCAGCTGATTGGTTTACCATAGCTCTTTGGATGAGTTTAAGCCCCTTGATCAGAATGTAGTCACTGGAATTCCATCTGAGCCTTGCTGAAAATTCTGCAGTAATTTATTCACCGAGTTAGAGTCAAGGATACATGAAAGGAAAAAAACCACAGAAGTTCACTCATGAACTGTGATTGGAGTTGGATGCGAAATAACCACTGGATTACATAGAAGGGACAAAGACTGATAGGGAATATGTGAAGTCCGTGTTAATCCAGAGAACTGAAGAATATAGCAGTAACAGCAGTAGGTCTAGTCACAGCTGTTTATTCAGTTTCTCACACAAGCTTTGCCAGCCCATAGCTTGGTTACATTGTTATTGGTAATAAAATTCTTAGTTTAAGGACAGGATAGATAGGTATGTTGGCAAAAGCTAACACACTCAGGTAGCATCTTTCTGTCATGGTCCTTGAAATGGAATGACTGGAGTTTTTTCACAGATGGTAGCATAGAATATGTGCAAGTGTTATCTTCTTGACTTTCTGAGCTCTTCTGTTTTGTACTGGTAGTATCTATTTGACAGTTTCTATGTGAAATGATTATGTGGTAAGTTTCTCATCTAACAGTAGAAACATGGTTATTATTAATATTTTCTAATTTTTATTTTTGCAGTTATCTAAAACTTAGAGCTAAAAGCTGTTCTTTTAAAATTGTTGTTGTTAAATATGATTTATAATACATTAAATCACTTCACTTCCTCTGACCCCTCCTTTTTAAATGCAAGGATACCCTAGGACTCACAGGTACAACAATATCTTCCCTGTTCTAAATGTTGTATCTGTATTCATTGTATTTATCTCCATTCTCACTATCTCTTCTAGTGGGAACAGAGTATTGTCCACTGGATGGAAAAAGATAAGAAAATAAAAAAATTCTTGCTCTGGAAATAAAAACAGTTATTTAGGGCTCAATATTTCAAGGGGATTGCTTGTAGCTCCACAGGAGCTTGTGTTTGACAAGTTTGAATTTTGCATTAGAAAACATTTGCCAAGAATATTTTTCCACTCTGTACAAGAGGATAGAGAAATGCAAAGGACCTTACAAACTCTGTCATAGCTCATTCTCACACTCATATGGACACACCAGAACTTTAATCTCAGTCACACTGCCTGGTGCTTCAACTGCAGGAACCCAGATTTTTTCAAATGTCTTTTGTGAGCCAGTCTATGAATTTGGCTGACTGAGTCTCATATCTGTGCAGTTGTAATGACAGTTGCATAAGAGATTCTAAGAGAACTGCTGAGGCATCAATAACTTTAAACCCACAATGTTAAGAATTAAGAACATGCACATGATTGCTGTAGGAAAGAATTTGATGGATCCTTCTGGCGTAGATTCTGGCATAATTTTTTTCCACTCTCCCCATGTGGATCCACTGATTCAGTGTCTCCTATAGGTTGCTTGTCTCACTAAGAATGCACCAATAAATCTAAGGCAAATTAAGATAACAGATGCGTTGTTAGTGAGGAAAGATAAATGGGAGCTTTGGTACAGTATGTAGGGGTATGTGGGCAAAGAGATGAGTTATTTTCAATAGAACTAGAATAGGAATACCTGCATAGGGGCCCAATGTACAGATGGGTGACAAAGTTAGGAAATGTGTTGGACTTAGGTATAGCATCACAGAGGAGGAGGCAATGAATGTTTTACTTCCTCCATGTGTGCAGGAGAGCTACTGCTGGGTGTGGCACATGGGGATATCAAGGGTTATATCCTTTCTCATACCTGAAGGTGTAGAGCAGAATAACTATTTGCCTGACTGATCCTCAGTGGGATGTGATAGTTCAGATATGCTTGTGGGACATTCAATCTTTGTATGACAGGATGTGATTTACCTGGATGGTCAGGAGGTCCTTCAATTAGCACCAGCTTCCACTTGCTTGGATCAATGATACTGTCCTTGTATAGTCTCTGTATGGTTACTCTAACTGCATCTGGCCTTGCCTTGATTATGTGTGTGACAAGACTCATTAATCAAATCACAGTCTCTCTTTCAGTTGGTTAATATCTATAATTTTGTTCCATGTGTTATTTTAATTTACGTGCCTGTCAGCTGGGAAGAAGAACACTTTATAGAATTATTGTCGTTGTGTATTATCAGTTGTGGCAAATGATCTAATCTCTACTGCCTGTCACTATCTGTGAAATTGATTCTCCACATTTCTTATTTTCCTTTTTTAAAATTTATTCAATTTAACCTAGGAGTGCATCTTTGTATTCTTAGAAATTAAATAAAAATTTCATAACTCAAAATGTGAAGTGGGGCCCTAACTGCTTAACCATTGAAAAATAAACCTTACATTACTATGTAAATCAATCACATGATACAGATAACTCTTAAAAATGCATCACTATGTTGAAACTGGTTTATATGCCAGTCATTGCATCATTTTGAAATGAAAATGTTGCAAGACAGCCAATTCAAAACTGAAAGATGAAATTTTCATAATCAGCTTTTTTCATCAGCATTTGAAGCTTTTAAAATTTGGTTGTTTAGTTTCATATTCATTTCTTTGATTTATATTTCTACAGCCAACTTTATTAATCTTCTCCAAAGAAAATGATGAGATTACATATGTGCAAATTAACTTCTATCTTGTATTATGTTTATTGACACAGCCAAAGGGCTGAGGAGTTTTAAGACCTCTTATAAATGCCTTCTCTTAGAGTCTAAAATCAAATACAACTTTACATGATCAGAGTTAAATATGCATAGCAAATTACTGTGCCATGAAGTTCAACTTCATTCAATTGAAATACAATGCAGTATGTGGCAAACTTTTGTGGCAAATTTTTGATCCACAGCTTACAAGAGTAAACAATTTACTTTTGGTCATCTCTGTTCTGGAGATGCCTTTTTGCAGCTTAATGAGACATATATTTTACCAAAATGTCTGTGAATCTGTAAGGCACAGTTTACAAATTATAATATCTTCTCTCTAAGGAACCTCCTTTTAAAGGTTAAGATCCATCAGTTTCTAGTAATTACGATTCAAAAACATGATACAATATACAAAATAACCCGAAAACAGAAAAATCACAACTCAGGAAATAATACATGTGACATGTGTACATTCTATGGGCCCTAGAGACTTGATTTATAATTTTTCAAGTCTTGTATTTGGTGCTACAGTAATTATAAGTTCCCCCCAACCTTTTGTTACTGAATGTCTAGTGGTGCCAGAATTGACTGGCAAATCAATGTCATTCTGAAGCAAGTTTTTAGGCTTTGAAATGTACCTTTTTATTTTTTTTTCCACAGTAGAACAATGAGAAAACCTTCCTGAAAACAGTGCTCTCAGAAAAATGGAATTTTGTGAAAAACATTGACTGAATCATGAGCTGTTGGATTTGAAAACTGTAAGTGGCCTGGTGTTTAGCTTCAGGCCAGGGGACACTCTTCCTGGTCCAGAATTGTAAACTGTATATTCCTATTTCAGTATTTTTCCTGACTTATCTAGGGCAGACCTTCTCATCCCAGATCAGTCTGAATTGGGCAAATAAAAGTCCTTGACACAGTGCTTTGCCATAGTGGCATTCCATCTCCATGGACAGCTAATTTTTATGTGCTCTCTAAAAACCAAAGAAAACATTTTTATATCTTTTGTATTTTATAGAAGGTTTTAAGCTTATAAAAAGAAAAGAAAGAGGAAACTTCAGTAGCTACATCTACATGGAATGTAGACTGTGATGTTTCCATAGGGTCTGGTGTCAGATTAAACTCTTCTCACCAATATTCATGTGAATACATCTCTTTCTGTCTTGGAGTGAATTATGGCACAACAGCAAGGTTAGAAGTACGTACAGCATCTGCTGAAAGTAAGCTTCAGACCATGAATAACAAGCCCAGCAACAAACATCTAGGTAAAATAATGGCATAACTTGCAACTATACAAGAATTATGAATATTCTGCAACTACTACAGAAATGAGAAGGAATTGCATTTAACTGTGGGCTTTGTTTCCTGTGACTTATGTTCCCAGCTCTTGTGCACTGTTCATTCCAGCTACATATAAGAAATACCTTATTGGACTCTTACAGTCAATGAAACAATTAAATGCTGGGAAAAATAAAGATGAAAATCAATGTTCTGAGCACAAAATTCTTCACTGGAGAATAGAGAAAAATGTTTTGAGTGTTTGAAGGCTATAAGAGAGTACTTTTACTTCTTGTGGCTGTTAATACAAAGGTATCAAAGAACATTTTTGAGATAAGAGAGAAAAACCATATCTGTAAACACAACTCTACTCATTGCTTATACTTTTTGTTCTTCATTAGTCCACAGTGAAGAATATGCCAACATGAGAGGTGCCCAAATTTCCTTGCAGAATATGCCTAACCTGTTACATTAAGGCAATTAGATAATAAGAATCTGTCTTTGAGTGGTCATTTATTTGGCAGAGAAGCAGAAAAATTAATAAGAAATTATTAAGAAAAATATGGAAGATAAGTAAATTAATAACTAAATTAACTTTCAAAAAAGCCCAACTCCTCAGACTAGTGTAGAAGGATCACTACAACCTGAAAAAGAAGGAGAAGGTGGGAAAAAGAAGAAACGGCAATGAAATCTGTGAATACAAGTACCAACATCCCTATGGTAAAGGACACCTTTTCTCATAGCAAAACTCAATTCTTTATATTAGAAACTCCTGTTTAGCTTCTCTTGTGTGTCTCACTTCCATACAGAATGCTTATGGGTTTCCATCAGCTGCTGAGCAAAAAACATTCAACTGCAGGACCCTACCCTTAATGTTATTCTTTATAAGGTTACCAAAATTATGCAGGAATAAGGAGGCAGAAGAGGAAAATCAGAGTGTAGTAAAGAAAAAAAAAAAAATTTATTTGTCTGGGAAACAAAACATAAGCATGTCTAAATTACACTTGAGACCTTGCACTAGTCTGTAGATATAGAATTATCAAGGTTGGAAGAGATCTTGAAAATCATTCACTCCAACTGCCAACGCAGCAGTACCCCTGTAAACCTTAAGCTACTAAACCAGATCATCCAGCACGAGATCCAGACACCTCATTGACACCTCCAGGGACGGTGACTCCAGTACCTCCCCAGGCAACCTATTCCAGTGCCTGACCACCCTAATGGGTTTTTGGTTTTGTTTTTGTTTTTTCCCTAATATCTAATCTGAATCTTCCCCACCTCAGCTTAAGACCATTTCCTCTGTCCTGTCACTGCAGACACGGCTCCCACCTCACTACAAGCTCCTTTCAGGTACTTGTAGAGAGCAGTGAGATCCCTCCTGAGCCTTCTATTCTTGAGACTAATCAAGTCCAGCTCCCTCAGCTCTTCCTCGTATGACATATTTTCTAATCCATTTGTGAGTTAGCCTCTCTGGACATGCTCCAGCAC
>WEKY01012841.1:1666-48729 GCA_013390045.1 Picathartes gymnocephalus | reverse complement strand
ATGGTTCAGATAAGCTGCACCAGCTGAACTTCTAAACCAATACTACTTTTGAAGATTAAATTGTCAGTAAATTACCATCCTTGTATGTTTGCTGAAGAAAAATAACATATGGATCAATGTATCATAGTGTCTGTCTGTCAGTATATTTAAAGAAGAGGAAAAAGGAAGGCTTTTAAAATAGAATGAAAAAATATCTTTGCCAATCTCCTGGAGTTTCTCTCCCTCCCTTCCCTTCCTGCAATGCTTAAGAGAACAAAAGGATTTATTCCTTAAATCAAGGTTATCATCTTTTGAACAGCCAACTGAGTCTAGATACTCTTTGATATATTATACATTTTGACACAATATGATGTAGCATATTACGTCATAGCATATATTTAAATGCAGCATTTTATTGTACTAGACAAAGAAGACGTGGCCATTATAACAAATAAAATGCATTTAGTTCTGCTGTGCATTGAAGCTTGGGAACAAAGTAACACATTGCAGTGCTTTTCCTTCCCTTCTTCTTACACATTTCCCTGCATCTACCAAGAGTTTATCTGGCATTTATTATCTCAAGCATTCTGTATGACATCTTCTGAGCTGCTCTAATAAACAGTTTAATAGGCATATTTGAATCCTAGCATAAATAGTGGTCTGTGTGTATTATTGGGTTTCCAATACTACATAATTTCTCTTTGGATCCCATGTGACACATAAGCCATAACTAGGTTGCATATATATGTGGATTTACAAGTCCTAAACGGTAGGCTATAGAGTGCACAGGCATGTTGAAATTAATTTATGATCTGTTTTAAGAAAGATAGAATATTTATTCAAGCAGCTGGAATTAAGTTTCTCATTTATAATTGAAGCACATCACGGCAAGACTGCTCAAAATTTCAATGGGCAGCAAAAGAATTTTATGAACTATACTCCCTGATAAGTAATAGACTTTTTATGGATTTGTCTCAATTTGGTATTGCAGAGGTTTCTCATTTATAAGCAGTTCCATCTGCTTACATAGCAACCAGTTGTTGTCATTCCTGCATGTCTAAGATATCCCAAATTGTTTGCAATTTTACAGGTAAGTTTTTTACCTAGAATTTTTCACCATGCTAGTGTGACTTGCACTCCAATGGAGTAAGGAGTGAGTGTCATGTTTTCCCTGAAACACAAGAAGGGTATTCACCATTTTAGAGTGCTTATGAAAATCAAAGGCAAAAAACCATCTCATAATATCTTTGCCTTTTATTACCAGGATAGATATAACACTGCTGAAACTGTTTGTATGCTGCTGTTATTGTGGCAGTAATGAAAAATATGAAGTTTCCAAGTGTAATACTTGGGGATACACCCATTTGCTCATGGCAATTTCAGGTATTCAGAAGAAGGAGGACTTGGGCAGATCTGTTTTATTCCATGGTCTACAAGGCACTTCCTTCTCTCAGGAAGCATCCAGAGTAATTTTGTGTCAGGGGAGTGGTGAGAATCAGCATTGTCAGGAAATCTTGCAAAGTCTTCTAAGCATTGGGATAACAGCTGTTCAACTGCATGCCATAATTCCTATTTCCACAAATTCTTTTATCTGAGAGTCAGATGCATTTAAAAATTGATGCTACTGTTCTATGACTGCTGCTTGTGATGTTCCCAAATGCTACGACTTGCAACGTAGTGACAACCACAAAGCCCTCTGCAACTACAGATTTGTTATAACACATTGCATTTATATTTATCCCAAAGGATACCAAAGTGTATTATATATCAGGCACACAGCGATCTCTTCATCTACCAGTGAATCAAACACCACTGGGGTGGAATACAGCAGATGTTTAACAGCATAAAGCAGTGTTGTACAACAGTTTTAAGACTGAAAGTGAAAAATTGCTTACCAAAATGACACTATAGAAGGAATTTAGGGAGACAGAATGTAATTAAGCTAACTGCAGTTTATACAAGAAACTGATGATAACATATTATTCTTGCAAAACAATGCTGTGAGATCTTTACCAGGCAGAGAGATAAGTTTCGAGTTTTATATCTTACCTGCAAAACCAAACTTTCAGCAATGCAATGGCTCCTAATACCATACTAGATAAAGATAACTGGCAGTATCTATAAGATGCAATTAGTACAGGATGGTCAACTACTGAAAAGAATAAAACTAAATCTCTAAAAAGATGATAATAAAACAGACCCTGATCAATAGAAGAGCCAGTCACTAAACAGTGTTATGAGCACAAGTCTGGAAAAATAATTTTAGTCTCAGTGAAGTTATTGTGGATTTAAAAATATTAATCCTGTGAACTATCCTAGAACAGAGAATGAAATATGACCTCTAACTGGGAGGCATATTCTCAACAGTAGAGCAGAATAGTTGCAGATTCAAATAACCTAACTCTCTGGTCAATATGGTAATTTTAGATAATAGAATTGGGGAAGGGGGGGGGGATGTAATTAAGGGAAGTTATAACTTCAATAGATGATGCAAATGAGGAGGCCCTGTCAAATAGTTTAGTATAACTGCAGCTGCTATAACTGTAAAATATGTAGAAGCAGCCCAGGAGATCTTGTAAGGAGTCAGCCAGGAAGCCAATCATATACCCAGATGCTACAGTGGAAACACAAATTTGAGAGCTTTCCATCTGGGATCTTGCATCTGCCAAATTTGTCACATAAGTGGTCACAGCAGTTAGGTTCTGTGCTCCAGATGAGAGGGAAAGGCACCAAAGGGAGCTGTTTACCACCCTGCAATCAACAAGAAAATGCTGTGCCAACTGAAAGTGTAATCATATCTACAGCAATGTGCTAATGAGCTCCGAAAATGTTTAGCAGAATAAGAGAAGCCTCTAGAATATAGAGAAATCTGACACACTCTACATAGACATCAAATTACATGGTAACCTTTGTGATTAAAAATCTTCATTAGCCATAAGTTGTCTATAAAAAAAATGAAATCAAGCCAATAGTAGAACTATGCTGAATTGCTTAGCTTGATTACATATCTGTGGTTCTTTCTTCACAGGTAGTTCAACCATTAATAAAAGCATTCACTCTACCAACTCTTGCCTGAGAAGCTAAATATAAGTTGATTTTTATAGTTAGGTATTAAAAGGTGGGTTGGTCAGTAAAAAAACCCCAAAAACAAGCAACCAAACCCCATCTCCTTAATTAACAGCAAAAAACTCCAGTAATCAAACAAACAAACAAACAAACCCCTGAAACCCACATAACAAAGCAAAACAAAAAAGAGACATATCAAGCACTTTCTCATTTTGGGTTAAAAATGATGAGTGCTTCGCTCAAAATTTTCTCCTAAGTGGTTAGCAATGCAGCAACTAAAGCTGTCTTGTGTTTTGAGGTGACACTGAGCTGTAAATATATGTGATAAGATGGAGCTTTATCTTTCTCCATCTTTTCCCTAGATTACAAGCTGAGGTAAGGCCTATCGTGCAATGCTTCTGTGCAGCACCTAGTACAGTAAAGATTACTTCATAGCATAGAATCTATAAACAAACAAATAAACAAAATCCTCAGCACAGAAACAGGGAGCCTTATGGATGCTATAAACCAAAAGAACAGAGCATAAATGCCAGTAGTCAGGAAATCCATTCTGACAAGAAGTGATAGACAATTCAGTGTATTTCTAAACAGCATAATTACAAAATACAAATTCTATATAAGTTTCATAGGGAGCATCCATATGACAAAGATGGTCAGTAAAATTATTTTCATGGGCAAGTGAATTGGTTGTACAAGTTTTACCATTTAACAAGAAACCAAAAACAAACTGAAAAGCTTTCTCTTTGGAGATGTCTTAATTATTTGTTAGTTCTCTTTAAGGAAAAGATTGCCTGAAGATATGGAGATTCTCCTGAACTGACCCTAGTAAACCGTGAGGCACACTGATACAGCTAATGCATGTTCATAAGGGAGCCATATGAATTCCATTTGTTATTCTTGATAATGTATAGCCTTGGGAAGATAGCAAATTGGGGAAGCTACAGAGTGACAAATCATCCCACTCCTTCTGGGTGTTTGCTCCAGTAGTTCATTAATTTATATAGCAAATATGGGAAATAGCAATATATCATCAATATTAATGTAGTACCACAATATATGTAAAATAGTTATCTGGGACAGCTGGTGATGGTGTGATCTCTGTCACTGTCCTGTATGACAGTCATCTGAGCCTGAGATAATTTTTCCTCAAATAACAATGTTCTTGCCTTCTTTTTCCCCTGACAACATGGTCTGCTGGTGCACTGCTTACAGGCCTTGCACGGTTACAGCATACCTTTACAGAATAAAACCCCTTCAAAAGTGAGGAGTTTAATCATGAAGTACAACTGGCATAATTGCACAAGTGATTCCTGAATGTGGAGAACAGTGAAGTCTCTTGTGTTTCCCTGGACGAGGGGCTGAAACCTGAAGTTTAGGATCTTGACAGAGAGATGTCATTGAAGGGTGATACTATCCAGCACATTTCTTTTAACGGTTTATCCAAACAGTTCCTTATTTTCCATGGCAGATTATTACATAAATGAGGCTGAATTACAATATGTTCTAATGTTAGCTATTGCTTAAAATTTCAGCTAATGAAGCAGGGCAATAATACAAGGCAAACTTCTTACTAACACACAGTGGATTACCTGTGGGACGACCATGCTTATTTCTGAGAAGGATTTTCTTTAGAAGAATATCAAGTAATAACTAAAGAGGATGGTAACAAATAAAATCAATAAAATCCAAGTATTTGATTATGTAATAGTTGATTAATGAACAATAAATATCTGAGATGACTGTACACCTTCATCTTGAATGCTCTTGAATGTCCATTTATTTTAGACAGAATTTACTTTGCTGCATTCCATGAGTAAACTAGGTAGTGTTTGATAAGGTTGAGTGGATAATTTTTTGAGGAAGATAGAACAATTCCACACTCCTCTGCTGAAGACAAACAGGAATTTTCCTTCATCTCTGACACCTCAGAAAGGAATAGTGCTTTGAAATCTTTCTCTTCCTCCTCCATCACCTTTCAAAACTTAATGACCTGTACATTAAAATGATGCACAGAAAGAAGGATTTTACTGTTTCTTGTGTTACACAAAGCAGTGACTCGTGCAATATTCATTTGCCAATTGCTAACAGACCTTTTTAAAGCACCAACAGATTGCAGTAGGCCCGTTACCTCAGAGAAATTCTTCGTAGGAGCCATGAACCAACACTCAGCAGAAGATGAGTAAACCCTCAGTCAGAAACGTTTCAAATGTAATTGCAAACAGATAGGTGCTAGATAACAAGATTTTGAAAAAAATCATAGGCAGTAAAAGATAACAAAGAGGTCTTCAATCTATAGCATAAATTAAAATAGTATGTAAATGGAAGCTGTCGTAAATATCACAAACTTGAAGAAAAATTAATCTTGTAATAGTGCAGGAAGGACAGGAAGGACATGTTTAAAGAGAACAAGCTTAGTCTTGTAAAATAAATAAATTCATAAGAAAAGACCCAAAGAACTAGAGAAGATTCTGAAAATTATCTAAAAGCTGTAATAGAAGAGAAAAGGCTCTGCTCCTGAGAGTTTGCATCACCCTACATCAGACGCTCAGAGAGGACCATTGTTTTGAATATTACATAAGAAGTACAGAAAAACATGAAGAAATATGCTCAGTAGTAATTGTGCATTAATGTGCATTTGTTTGCTAATTTTTATCATATGTTTTCCTCTAAGATCTTATTTAACTTAGGACCTATGTATAAAGTGGAAAGTGTGTTTTCCCCACTCAAAATCAGTCATTACTATGGAAAGACGCTGAGATAACATTTTGTGCTTGATGTGTTAAGGGTGTTCCCTCATGAGGAATACAGAAACACACAGTAAACTTTTATGTAAATTTTATTTTGTCTTTTGGGTGATGTTTTCTTAGATGGGCATTTGACTTTAACTTATTATCTTGAGACCTTTCTGTTGAAACTACAACTTTCTTGAGATTCATAGACCGGGTTCTCTACATCTTTTCTTCAGAAACGAAAGAAAATAAGAGCACGACCAGAGGCCTTGAACAGTTTTGTAACTGAAATGAAACAACAAACTCAGAGGCTGAGGAAGTAAGAATAACATATTTAACATAGAAATATTCAAATAAATATTACAAATAGAACATAATTGTTGATGGAATCAGTAACTTGGTTATCTACAGAGAGTGTAATCTAGAGTGAAATAGAGGAGGCTGGGGTGAGAGGGCAATGAGGAAGAACCTTATTTACTACAGCTGTCAAAACCAGCAATGTCACAATAGGCAGAGTTGTTAGATGAAAAATGGATTCAAATCTTAATAGAAGCCTTAAAAAAAAAAAAGGGGGGGGGGTATTGTCATGTTCACATTTCGCTTCTAGAACTGCTTTCACTTGAACATCCTGTGAGTAGTTTTACCTCTGGTCATCATTTTACAGCCACATAGAATGACACAGAATGTTAAGGGACAGACCTTGAAAGCTGATTCTGTATTCCTAATGGCACTAAGTTCAATGTCTGTGACCTACACAGCTTTATATGTGAACTGCAAGATCCTTAGAAGCATTTTCTGAATATGAAAAATTCGAAGCTTCAAATACGGTTACATCCAGGTCCCGGCAATCCAAACATGGAGGAATATAGGAAGTACTAAATCATCAGACTGTTATCTAAAAATTTCACATGCCAATGATGACTGCAGTTTGAGATTGCTCAGTTCACAGACTGTATATTTTAAATGGTGATGCAGGTGTCTGAGGAGATAGACACATCTCAGAGACTGATTAAACCATATGGGTTTTATGTATATGGATTCTAGCGCTGCTGTCAATAGTCAGTATTTTTGAGATTAGCTGAAGAGAAAGAAATAAGGAACCTATTTTGAAGTGCTCTATTTATTTCGTTGTGTAACTTGTACAAAAAAATGCTGGCATTCAGCAAATTCAGGCAACAAATGAAGCAAAACTTTGTATAAAAACTTGTTTTCAAATTACTTTAAACAAACTGTGTTCCCTGTTTTAGTTAATTTTATTTCTTAAAGTTTTTTCTTTTTTAGCCAGCACAAGTTTAGTAAAAGATTCAGTCCTACACCCTAGAAGCAATTCCATGTGTGTGTGTCAGCACAGGCAGCCAGAGAGAGCAATCACAAATCCATGCCTGAAACACAGAATAAATTTATTTTCATTATCTCCCTAACTTCACATCACATTGACTTTTTGGGATTATCTTTAAGGAAAACATGCTCATCTATTTGGGAGTAGGAACAATAGAAATCATTCTTGCAAGAAGATTTTTAAGCAAATAGGAAAACTAATAAGGAATCAGGTTTTGTTCCATATTCTGGCTGTAAAGAACTCTCAGTATCCAACCTGGAGCTGTTTTGACAATGAATGTCAAAGGCACAGTTTGAAGGGGTAGAACACAACATGCTAACGTGGTAGTGCAAAAGGTCTAGAGCACTCAGCTCAGCAGGCACACTCCACAGGAACTTCAAAAAAGATTCCCGAGTAACTCATCATAATGAGAAAAATTTCACAGTCAAACTTTATTGCAAATCTTAATAATATTTTTCCCTTAAAAATATTAACATTATAAAATTCCTTCTACAGGAAGTCTATAAGGCAATAAAATATTTTAGGGTCATAATTCAGAACCCTTGCTTGTCTCTATAAAGAAATATACCCTTAAATTCTTCTAAAGCTAGTGAGAGTTGCCTCTATTGAGTAAATATTAACCTGGTTATTGCAGGTGAAGAGGAAAGGTAGGATTCATTCCATTCCTTCACTTGAAACAGTTTATTTTTGCTGTGTGCTATGTGAAGTACTCAAGACTATTTGTTCTTATGTTAATTTCCAGCAACAGCGCTACTGTTATACTTAAGATCCCCTCTGCCTGGAAGTCAGTGACAGGATTATTTGAGGTTGCAAACAAAAGCAAGGCCTGCTCTATTTCCCAAACTAACTTATTACAGAATCACAAAATATTCTGAATTAGAAGGGACTCAGAAGGATCATTGAGTACAAGTCTTAGCCCTGCACAGGACATTCCCAAGAGTCACAGCATGTGCCTGAGAACATTGTCAGAACAATCCCCAAGAATCACACTGTGTGCCTGAGAACGCTGCTGTTTGGGAGAAATATGAATTATCAAATATGATTATGGGTTCATATTAAAAAGCATTGGTTGTAAAGTGGTTGTCCTATAATGGTAGACTGCAAAAATCTTTTTCAGCAAGTATTCTGACATATAAACCCGTTTGTGAAATATACTACAAGATAATGCAAAAGAAAAAAAAATACAGCAAAAAAAAAGATAGTTAGTTTTGGAATAAATATTTGCATAATGTTGTTAGCATAATTTTACTAAAATTAATTTATGAGGGTTTATTTTTCAGTATTCATAAGAAAACTATCATTATCTACTCACAGAGCCTATAACTTCCTAAATTAAATGTAGGGAATTCACCTAGTTATTTCCTCAGTTTCTTTAATAGAAAAATGGAAGACTAAAACACAGATAGGCTTTATAACATGTCTAGATTTCTGAAAAACCGTGTCCTAGACCAATTAATTGATAAGGAAGTTAATTTCCAAATTGAGGACCCTCACAGATAATCTGCCAGCCACATTGCTGTTTACATTGAGAATGTCAAGGTCAAGTGCCTGCTGCTGCCTGCAAGTGTCCAAGTCTTAGGGGATTTATGGGTTGACCGAACACCATTAATTTAATCAGGAAACATTTACAAAAACAATATAGATCCTGTAACTTGTACTCTGAATATATAACCTATCTTTAAAATGATGTTTTTGAAGATAAATTAGCCAGTGATGTGAAGCACTGCAACTGCAGTAATGAACACCACAAAAATTCCATTTAAATAACTATTCATTTTGTATTCAGAAAAAGCTTTCAACAGAATCAAGTGTAGCCTTGGGCTTAATTTACATTGAGCAACTACCCATTATTTTATTTTCTTTCAGTGTTCATTTAGCAAACACTGACCACCCATTTCTTTGAAGAAATGTTATGTAAATAGTAATAAAGTGATCATGCTGAACACCAAATACAGGTGATATTGATTCCACCTTTTCCTTTCTGACTTTGCATTTCTGCTGTCTTTAACACTAATTTTTTTGTATGCAATCATAATTTACATATGTTTTTATTGGGTGTTGGATTTTTCTAAGTCTTCCAAATATCATAAAGTATAGTAATGGCCTGAGAGTAAAATGAAGAAATAACAGCTCTTCCTGGAGATTAGAACCCAAAATGAAGAAGAACCCAGCAACAGCAAATGAAAGGGACTACCAATACAAATCTGACATGGTAAAGAAAGGCGGCAGTGAGAGTGGTGCCAAAATCCCTCATGATCGCAGAGAAATAGTTCTGGTAGATCTTGCTACTCTGAGGAATTGTGGAGACACAAATTCTCCTACAGAGCTTTGGGTATGGCCTATAGGTAGTATGTAATAGTAACAGGTTCCATCCGGGTGAGATGTCTATATGTTTGTGCTTCAAAAGTTGTTATTTTTCATTTAAAAGATGGTTTTGTGTATTATCATTTCTAATTTCAGTTCTTGGTTCCTTGGCGTTAATTGTTTGAAATAGTATTTGAATTAAGCTGGCCCTTATGGTACGTCCCTGGCCCAGTTGTACACAGTAACTGATCAGTTCTCACGACCGCCACTGTGAAACTGGTCTGTTATCTGAAGACGTAAAAGGTGTCAACATCTGCACACTGATTATTGTGTTCCAGTGCCATGGCTGTCCTCTGACAAATTGGTAGAGAATGCAGGCAGCCCCTACTTCTCTCATTTACACTTTTAATTTCCTCTTCATCTCCAAATGCAGACTTAGGTACAAGAAAGGTCAAAATACAGCAGCTTAGGAGGAAATAAAAGAGGTTGTACCCCATGTAATCACAACGAGTCTTTGGAAGAATTTCTTGCAAAGGAATTCAAGGCGAGAAAGCCAATAAATAATATTGGAGATAGAAAATGTTAAGTGCATTGTCCAGGAAAGGGTCATTACTTCATTGCAAGCACCGACATAAGAGATGGACAAGCCAGTTCTGCCTCATATCAAGCAGCAAAAGACAAAAATTACAAAAAGGACGGCGGTGGTCATCAGAGTAGTCAGTGTTAAATGGTACCAGTCAGACAGTGATTTTAACCACATCTGGTACCAATTCTTGCAACTGTCCTGACAGCTTTAAAACTTGATGGTCATCTTTTCTGGATGGTCTACACCTGTTAATCATGTTATGTGATTTGCCGACTCCAGCATGTGCCAGCACCCATTCCTGCTTCTTGACAGCAGCAGCCAGGCCTCTGGCACACTGGGGTCTAGGAGGTCTCTCTGTGCAGCCTGATTGATGCAGCCGCTGCTCAAGTTTGCAGGTTCAGCCAGCAGCACATGTGAGCTATTGTGCTCCAGAAGGAGACTTTACGCACAATCACACAATGTTTAACATGCCCGGTCACACATGGGCCCCCACAGACAGAGCAGGGCCCTTGTCAGCACCGAGGTGAACATCAGCAGCACTAACACAAACAAGTGCCCTGCCCAGCAGGTCAGTGCCAGTGCTCACTAAAGAAAACACACCTTGCTCTCTACACTCACAGGCACACTCATGTTCACTTACAAACCCCTTGAATATTAGCACTGGCTCGCAGTCCTTAACATTTATGTTACAGAATATGCAAGGAACACATTATTGTTATTAAGATCTCTCTCGAGGACAAAAAAGTCCACATATTTTTAAATAACACTATTTTAAATTAGTTCTCATTTCTTTATTTACTTTTGCAGAATGTATTCATTGTATTGCTTGTTAAATTCCACTATTTCAGTTGACAAAGTTATCTGTATTCCCTACCTAACAAAAATTCGTTTTGTTCCCTTAATGCTTATGTGAAAAATAGCTGCTGATAGATGAAAAATTTTCCAGAGGCTTCTATCTGTAGTAGAATTTAAGTCAATAAATAATTTTAAAAATAAATGCAGAAATACTTTTTTTGCCCCAGTCTAGGCAATTTCTCCCTGTCTAGGCTTAATCTTCATTGAAAGATTTTTTCTTTTGATATTCAGTTCCTGCATAGTACCTACATCCGATCTATGTGATCTTATCTTTTTTTTATCTCAATAGCTCCAAAATTCTGTTTTTAATACTGTTTCTTATTTCAAGTCTTCTTCTAGTTTATTTAATCAAAGATTGATGAAACAAATTTTTAGTTGTTTTCTGGTGTACTTTGCGCTGTGTTATCTTTATCTGTTTATCCACATTCAAGAATACTTATATGTTTGACACTAAACTGAGTAACAGAAGGAAGTAAGAGGGAGGTCTGATTATGTCATGTTGTGTCAGGGTCTGAAACATGTTTTTACAATGACATTTCATCTTCCATTTTCAGAAGACTAAACTCTGTATCCGTATTTTTCCCTTGCAGTTCCATTGTAAGGAGTATCTGTTCAACTCTTTCAATCTAGAAACAACCTCATCTAAAATGGTATCAGATATTTCAGCCAAAGAAATCCCATTGTGGGCACACAAAATACTTCTACACATTTTGATGTTTGGTGCTTGGGGAATGAGGTTTCTGCCAGCAAATGCAGTTATTGTTACCTGACAATGCATTGTTTACAAACTGAGTTTCTTGGAAACCCTTTCCTCAGATCTAGTTTCCAGGTCCAGGACATCACTTCTCTTAAAACTTATTTTTCCTTTTTTTTCTAAAGCCTTATTTTATTCAGGTCTGTTGAGCGGGAAGATGGTCAACAGTTCTTCACAGTGGTTTTACAAAATTGCATGCTTTATGAGCAAAAGATACACAAGGAACTGATTCTAAGAACCAGAAAACTAAAAGTGTGTAGCCTTACATATATCAAACAGAAAGAAGATGCTGAATATATATTTCCAAAGTTCTGGCAATGCAAGATTCAGTGAATTATATTAATATCTTGTATTTTGTTCCATACATGATGAAGAATATTATCTTTCATGAAAATTTTACTGACATTTTATACTTAATGTCAATTTTCTTTGAAGGTCATTATCTGTGATCAGGATTTTAAAACTCTTCTGAGAAATGCATCCTACATAGAAGACAAAAAAGGAATTGAACCTATGTTCAGTGGTTTTAATTTTAATCTTTCTAGCTTTAGGATAACAGTAATCATTGCAGTTAAAAAAAGTTTACTGAAAGGTAAAATAATGTAAGAGACAAAATTCTGCAGAGGTCAATTACTGGATATTTCAAAAATATCTATTAGTAGTAAATAGTAATACATAATTTAAGAAAACCTAAAACATTTTTCCTTGGAAAAGGTTATATTTTGTTCTGTAGAATGGACAAATGGACAAATAAAATAATGATCATTGCAAAAAATTGATCCCTCATTTGCAATTTATTTTAATTATACTTTCTGAATACTGCCATAGTCTGAAGAACCCTGCATAAAAATTAACGAATCATAATCAGAAATTGCTCTTTTCCAGCAAATGCAGCTTATTATTATCAGCTGTGTTAACTGGTCACGAAATGAACAACAAAAAAGGACCCTTGGAAACTCATGTTGTATTAATTCAGTTGAGATAACTTTTAAAGACTTGCTTTCAGGGTGAAGGACAGCTGGGGAAAGGGAGCTGTCTGCCACAGGCTGCAGGGGATGATAAGAGGAGAAGGCAGATACTTTTTACAGGAATGGCATAAATGTAATATCATTAAGTACTAATAAGATGGTTAGGAAATTTCCAGCCTTGGAAATTTGAAGATTATGCTATATAAAAAACTGTCCTGAGCAGTGCAAGTAAATTTAATACATTCTGGGGTAGAGAGGGCTATCTGACCTGCAGATTGCCTTCATAACCCTACAGAAGAAATAAAAATGATGTCACTGGAAGGTCTAACTAATCCTGCCTCCTCCTTCATTCATATAAACTGCTTCATATAAACCCTCTTGTGATGAGACCTTTTCCTTCCATTCATCAGTACTAGACTAATAAAACAGCAAATGTCAAAGCTGGAGTGTGCAGTCAACTAAAAGAGCTGGCATTCAGGAAATATATTGCCATTTAACAGCTCTACGTTACTACTTATGAGCAAGTACAACTGTTTTCATGAAAGATATGTGTACATTAAATCAGGAACTGCCCTTGTCTAATCAAGACTATACTTCAACAGAAAGATTTTTAAGCAATAAAAAGGATGATATCTCTTCTGTATTCAAAGATAATTGATATAAGCAGTTCAGAAGGAAAAAAAAGGAAAAGAAGTTAAATTTATCTAAAACTAGTATTCAGTTTTATGTTATATGAATAAGTTTTAGACTTTTGTAATACATAAATTGTTCACAGAATTATGGAATTTATCCCTAGTTGGAAAGGACCCCAAAAAATCAAGTCCAACTCCTGGTCCTGCACAGCACACCTCAAGAATCACAGCATGTGTCTGACAATATGGTCCAAACCCTTCCTCTGCCAGGCTTGCTGCTGTGACCACTTCCCTTCTAGTGCTCAGCCACGCTCTGAGTGAAGACCCTTTTCCTAGACCCTGTATCTGGCCTCAACTGCCCCTAACACAGCTTCTTGTTGTTCCTTTTGCTCCTCTCACTGGTCACCAGAGAGAAGAGACCAGTACCCCTTGTGAGGAAGCCACAGACCACACTGAGGTCTCCCCTCAGTCTCCTCTTCTCCAGGCTGAACAAGCCAAGTGACCTCAGCTGCTTCCTGTATGGCTTCCTCTCTGAACCCTTCACCATCTTTGTAGTTCTCTTTTGGACACCTTCTAATGCCTTTATATTTTTATTATATTGTGGTGCCCAGACAGCCCCCAGCACTCGAGGTGAGGCCACTCCGTCCCAGAGCAGAGGGGACAATCCCCTCCCTTGTCTGGCTGGCGATGCTGTGCCTGATGCACCCCAGGACAGGGTGGCCCCTCCTGGCTGCCAGGGCCCTGCTGGGCCCAGATTCAACTTGCCATCGACCAGGACCCTCCAGGCACTTTCCACAGCACTGCTCTACAGCCTCTCATTCCCCATATATCCAGGCTGCCCTGTCCCAAGTGTAGAATCTGGCACTTTGTTAAACTTCCTATGCATAGTATACTTTCAAGTCCTCCATCCAAGTCACTTATAAAGATGTTGAAAAGCTCATATGTATGTATATATATTTAACTGCAGTCACTCCATGTAGGCTTTCACTTAATATTACTATTAGAGGAAAAGCAAAGAAAAAAATGGCCTTTTATCCTTTATGGCAGACTATCTGGATTCATACTCATGAATTTCCAGTTTCCAAGATGGAGCTTAGAATCTGCAGATAGTCCACATTTTGAATGAGGGTTTCAGTAGTCAGTAGTGTTGCATAATTTTCTGTATCACTGGAAGAACTCTACATTTTTTATGAATGTTTGCAGTGTTTTTTTGTTGTATGTTCTATCTCAAAGGAAAAATGGAAACTTATTTTCCAAATGTCAATTAATAAGTTTTACAGAATTGAATGCTCATTGAATGCTCAGGGAATTTATATGGGAAGAAAAGGAGCTCGATGTGCTATACATGCACTGGATGGGAAAGCATGTCATCATATGGTTACACTTTCTTTCATCCCTATAAGATTTAAATAGTTCAAGTGAAAGGAACAGTAGCAAGTATTTAGAACACCAGCTCTGACATGGCTCCTGCATCCAGAATATCTGTAGATATGCAGAAAACCTGAGATAGGGCCTATTGTATAGTTCTATTGCTGCTCTGTCTTTTATCACTGTTCAAATTCTCAATTTTCTTGCCTGCACTTAGACCTTTCTGTCCAAGTCACTGAAGTATGAGAAAAGTAAAGTTTGAAGAGAGGAAGAATAACATCCTGAAGCACTGTGCACAGGTTTAGGAGGATAACTTTGTCTAGACAAGAAGGTACCCTGGAATATTATGGATAACTCAGGCTTTGTAAATTAAAATGATAATTTCGTTATTGTTGTTGTTGTTGTTTTGTTGTTTAGTTTAGTTTAGTATTGTTTTGTTTCCCTTCCCTCAGTAGGGGCTTCCTGCTTTAATCATTTACTTAGCTGGATTTGTAGGTGGAGATGTAGTACTCAGTTAACCACTCAGGTTGTTTAATTCATTTTCACAGGTCTCTATGTAAAGGCTCAAAAACTATTACAAAAAACTCTCAGGAACTGAAATCTTGCCTTTCTTATTGTCAGTCATGGAATGTATATGACCCTATTGCCAGTCGATCAAAGTGAAAGGTAGTACATAAGTACCTCAATACACCTAACTGCAATCCCTGGAAGAGCTATTGCAGGAGATGAATATTTTTAAAATCTTGCTGTGGCAAGAAGATAGATGTCTCATTTTGTCTCTATGTCAGAGTGAGTCTGAACACACATTAGGATGTTTTCTCCAGAGAGAAATACAGTGTCTTGTGCTGAAAAAAACTGTGATCCTGTGTATGAGGAGCGAGTTTCTTCCAAATTTCATATCTAATTAATAGAAGTACTTGCAGTCACAGCATGAGCGTATTTTGTTTGGCACTCTGACCAGGATTTTGTTGGAATACAGTAAGCATTTTGTCATTAATAGAGTGATTATAGAATTTCCCCAACCCCAAGCATTTAAAAGGAACTCTGAGAAGACATCTGAGGAATTTTTATTTTTGAATAAGGGCTCTGCCTGCAAACAAAATTTTTTATTCTTTCTTCATTGCCAATATCAGACTAGTTTGTACTGGATCTTTGCTCTGTCACACAGGAATGGACAGAAGACGAGAAGTCATCTTTAGCCTTCTCTCTTTTTCTGCAAAGTCTCCAAGTACAATCTCACAATTCTTTTATCCTAAATGCAAAAATTATTTGCTTTGGGAGTGTGTGCAATCTCTGTTCTCCCTTAACAACAGATACACACTAAAAGAGCACTTTTTCACAATCCTTATCAATTTATTTCAGCTAAAATATTAGTAAGAGATTACATTAACTAAGCTTCATACACTAATTGATTGAGGAGAAATATGGTATCAAAGAGTTCAAAGTCCAATTAAACCACTCTCTAACAGATCTTATCACTCTCTTCAACTACCTAAAAGGAGGTTGTAGCAAGGTGGGAGTTGGTCTCTTCTCCCGGATAACAAGTGGCAGAACCAGAGAAAATGACCTCAAGTTTCACCAGGGAGTGTTAGATTAGGTATTAGAAAAAAAATTCTTCACTGAAAGAGTGGTGAAGCATTGCAACAGGCTTGCTCAAGGAAGTGATTGTGTCACCATCTCTGAAAGAGTTAAAAAAACGTGTGAAAATGTCAGCTGGGGGCATGGTTTAGTGATTAACATGCAGGTGTTGGTTAACAGTTGGATTCCATGATCTCAAAAGTCTTTTCCAAACTTAAAAATTCTATGATTTTAAGACAAGTATTTAAATCCAATATCCTTTAGAATGGAGGGATGTTTGGATTTGGAGCTGGTTCCTACATAGGAGTGAATTCTAATATGGAATCAATCGCTGCAGAATTTTTGAGTGAAGTGTCATCAGTAAGATCATGAATAGTATTTCACTGAATAGGAATTTAAGAATAATTTCAGGGGGATCCATTTCAATGATCCTTAGACATGTAACAGCTCACTTTTTGATTGAATTTCAAACATCACAGATTAAATGCTAACAGTTTCAACTAGGACATTATTGAAGGACCATTTTGAAAACTGGTGTTCCTTCCTGCTTTGTAAGACACTTCTCATATTTGTTAGTAACGCATTGCAGAAATAGTCTTGTTTCTACAGAGTTTTTGTATATACTTTCAAGATTAGCGTTGATGTACAGGAAAGTTTCTGATTTTAGTGGGGGAAAAATGAAAGCCTTTTCTACATCAAATAATGAGAAAGGAGCTATGTAACATTTATGCTCAGGATTCATAACCGTAACATGCCATCATAGCTCATTGCTTAAACCTCAGATCGAGAAAACAGAAAAAAATTGTAATAACAGTTAAGTTAAAGGTCTACATGTGAAATAACATAACCCTATGGTGAAAAGGATTATTTTAATTTGGGATTTGGACAGCAATGTCAAATTTTATGTAATTAGCTGTTCATCACGGGAACTCACATTGCTGATATAACCATGCTGTTAGCACATGCAAGAGAAGGACAAGACAAATACAAACTCCAAATTAAAGGAGCAGTGGTAGCAATTACATTCAATCATTATATGCTGCCTTCAGCTAACATGCAGCATTGTCCATAGAATACTCCTTAGGAATTCACACAAAAGAATAAAAACCAGCCAGTCTTTATCAAGATATGGAATACTGAGTCTACAGAGCTTCTGCCTGAGGGACTGTCTCATCAATGCCATAAAGAACAGCATTTTCTTTTTTCAAGAAGGAAGACAGTAAGGGACAATCATATGTATGTCCAAGAGTGTGGTACACCTGACAAGGCGCTAAGAAAAGGAAGAGTGCTCAGCTGAGCTGAACCAGTTTCTGTGTCCCATGGATTTAGAGAAATTCAGGCATAGGATGTGACAGTCACATGCTTAGTTTCACACATCTGCTACCCACATTTGGATGGCACCTGTTCTTCAGCCCCATCCTTTCTGATCTTGCTGCTGTCACATAGCAGCTACCCTTCATAACATTCTAACATTTTTGTTAGTGGCACTTAAAATGTTCTGCCGCAACTAGACTATTTCTCTTTATTAGCCAACAGCTGTTAGATGTTTTAAAATTATTTTCACAGTGTTTGTGAAAGTGTGTTAGCTAATTACTTATAATTTTGCTTCAATTTACCCATTTCTAGACCAACAGAATGTCCCTTTTTATAGATATGCCCAGAATGGCTTTTAATGGCCTGAACACAGATGGCTGTTACTGGTTTCCAGCTTTCCTTACCTGTATGAGTTCTGGAAAATGCATTTAAAAACCAGAATGAAATTAGGAACTTTTTAAAATGATCTGAAAAAAGAAGCCTTCCATATTCTTACCTTCACCCACCCTGGAAATGTACTAAGTAGAGCACATTTGCAATAGGTAGATCTTGAAAACCTTTGTCCTTTTTCCCATCATTAAAAAGTTTGGAAGATTTAGCTGTCCTACTGAATATCTCAGATGCGTTAGCCTTCATCAGCCTCAAAAGCCGTTGAAGTTGATTCTGCTTTTTGATATACTAAATCAGAAATACAGGAAGATTCATTTATGTTGCTTTCCCCAAACTGAAACAGGAATTGAACAGTTTATGGGTGGCTTAGTACTATTTTGGATGTTTGAAATTTCAATTTGAGTTTTTATTTGCTGGTTGAACGGCTTCTCCACAGAGAATATTAACAAAAGTATGAGTTTGTTTGCAAGTAATATTTAGGGATTAGAACATTTGGCAGCTAATTTTTTACAATATTATTATTATATCTGTACTAATAGGACAGTAACACATGGAGGTTGTAGTACCATCATGTTAAATACGATATAAAGCACACTTGATCCACAAAAGAGGTCCAGCCAGGCAATCATTTCCACTTTTATACAAACCTTGAATGACAACACTTTGAAATGAAAATGTTTAAACTACTTACAAGGTTCATCTCTTTCTTTCTCCTCCTCTGTTCACACTACACTAAATACATACAACACAGTATAACATTTCAAACAAGACTTTCCCTAAATTAATTAGATACAGAAAACTTTTTTCACATTGGAAATGGAAAACCCATACATATGTAAACCTACCATCTGAGATTACACTCAGCAGTAAAAGTATCACTAATTTAAAGAGGAATAACTGCTCCCATAAAATATTAATTTCAGATTTGAGATTGTTTTTCCATGAGATGTGTTTGGGATTTCTGCTTGCATGTTTAGCTAAGTATTAGCAGGAGGTTTTCCTCCAACATCAGTATCAAATTTTCCTATTTGTGGTAACTACTTTCAAGATTCTATTTTAATACATAATATTAAGGTAATATATAAGCCAATGTGTTACAGATTTCTATGAGGTGTCTCTGCAAATGCACATGTGCATTTTACTGTTAACACATTAGCACAACAAACAAACACCAAATCATCTGTCTTTAGAACAAATAGTTTTACTTCCAATTGCTTTTCTTGTCCTTGTAGAGATGAGAACATGCAAGGATTGCAGACATGACTTCTAGTTTCCTAGCAGTGTTTGAATCCAAGATTCTGATTCAAGCAAATATTTGCTAAAAGTTTTTAGTGGTTAGCAAAACCTTTAAGTGCATACTTTAGCAGTCCTCATCTTATATTTTGCTGTAAGACATTATACCAAATAATAAATGTATTTACTCTCTTTACAACTGCACCAGCGTCTTAACTAATGAGGAAATGGATGAGAAATAAATAAATATTAAATCCTGTAAATAGAACCACTGTTTCTTATAGACCACAGAATTAAAAAAAACAAAGAATCTGCTTCAAGAAAAGTCAGTCTTTTCTTATTTTAAGATATCAAGAAGCCCCAAAAATCCTCATACTAATTTGCTGAAGAAGAATAATAATGTCTGCTCAACCATGTGCATTTGAAAAGCAATCAGCCCTGGTTAGAAGCAGAGCAACTTCAGTGAGCCCTGGCCTGTAAATCAATAGGCTGAATTCTCCTGGCCCTTTCAAAATTCCATTTCCAGTCCTACAGAAGGGATTAGTGTAGATTTATCCCCGATAGACAGATAAAACTAGCAGTAAGTGCAGACTTACTATTTAATAGACTGGATCTAAGGTATCAGTGGTTGCTGAAATGGACTGTCAGCTAATGTAGATAGGGAAAAGATGGGGGAAAGAGGAGAAACATTCTGCTGTCCCTTAAAGCAATAAAGCCCTTATTGTCTTCAGTCCCCAGTCAGAGGATTTCTGCTTGATTCCTGTCTTTAATATGTACTTCATAAACTCAAAAGTTTAGCAAAACCTATTTGCAAGGGTAGCCCATATGAAGAACACTCACAAATTTTAAATTCTGAAGGTTTTTTTAAATAAATCTAGAATCTGCCTTTTTTTTTTTTTCTTAACTGTAAACATTCTTACACACATTTTAATATGAGTCTTGGGAGCAATCTCTATTAGGAGATTAATGCCCAGTGTTGCACATGTAGGTACTATTACTTAGTGTTACTTAGTGCTACTTGGCTTAAAAAACTCCAAAACTGGAACAAATCAATCAAAGCTGATAACACAGGAACAAGCTACCAAACACTCTGGGAACAATGGGGTAGTCATCAAATCATGAACACTGTTGGACTTAAACTTGCTTACGCAGTACTTTAAATTCTTTTATATTTAGCAGTAACAAGAGCCCTATAAATCACAGTTCTGTGGAATACAACTCCTTGTACTAAAATATTATCTTTTTTGAGTCAGTATATCTGCATTTTAGGACTACATGTCCATAAATGGTTTTACTCTGCTTATTATATTTTTTTTTTTTTCAGGATAGTTTAGACAAATGAAAGTACTTTGTCCTTTTGTGGTGTGAGATGACTTTTATGGCATCTCTGAGTATATCACACAATAATCAGGGAGAGTGTCCATGAGCTAATTAGCATTGAACAAACGTGGAAAACAAGAATAAAATTATGTTATTTCTCCAACATGTTCAAAGCTATTTCATTCCTTGATCCTCAGGAAAGAGGACAAATAAGTCTTTTTCTCTCCTTTTTTTTCTCATTATCAGGGAAAAAAAGCAAAATTTTAAAACAGTATTAGCAGTCATCATGAAATAATGGTTCTGGAATTGTTAGTAGAAAAAGGCAACTCTAACTGGTCATCAACATGTTTATCTAAGATGCCTCTGAAAATTATACAAGCTTGTAGCTTGGTGGTATGAAGGCTTATGTAGAAATGTGTTTACATAGTTTATATAGCAGAAAATCAGTACAAAAATATTTTAAAGAAGAGACAAGTGAGAAGATGCTTCATGAGGTGAAAGGAATGATGGTTCATTATCCCTGTTCAGCTCTCCAGAGCTTGTACTGTTAAATAGCTTTCTATGGTCTTCTCCCTCATTCATGAATTTTTCAACCTAATCTATTCAATCATTCTCCCTACAGAACATGCTAAATAGTTTTGCTTAGGCCTTGGCATTTTAAAAAATCCTTTGTAGTTTTACTGTATCTTTTTTGAGACACAGAAAGGGAAATTGACTGTATATGTATTTCATGGACTTAATCTATTTATACACCTGTATAATATTGATCTTTTTTTATTTCCTATTTCTTTCCCAATAATTTCTAGGATTCAGTTTGTTCTGGCTGCTCATAATTGGGTATTTTCATAGAACCACTTATCATAACTGAAATGTCTCATTCATGAATGGTGAGACTTAGGTTTTCAGCCCATTACTATGTGTGTAAACTTAAAATTGATGGAGTGGAGACACGGGTACTTTGTATTTAACTACATTCAATTTTCACATTGACATTGTATTAGTTAACCACTGAGTAGTGTAAGGAGATACTTCAGTTCTTCAGATTCTGTCTCTACTCCTCTAAATTATTTAAAATCGTAGTCAAATTCTGTCATTATTCACAGCATTTTTCACATTGTGAATGTGTGCCTTTCACAATATAGATCTGTTGGAAGTTCGTGGGTGACCTCCACTGTGGGAGCACTGTGGGATCATCATTATTCAATATATCTTCCTTTTTCTCTTTGGTAATGAGGACCATATCAAAAGTCAACTCGTACTTCAAAAAGTTAACTGGTTTCTCTTGTTCATACATTTGCTACAGTTCTAGGAAGGAACTGAAGAAGACTTATGAGATAGCTTTTAAAATCCTGACAACCCTTGCCTGCTATGCTGTTCATTTATGAGCACCCCAACTCTGTTCTGTATTATGTAGCCTGTTATTTTCCTGATGGAAGCATCAGCCTTTTCAGTGACGCTTATTCAGGCTTACAGAATCTTAGAAAAACAACTGTTTCATTTTACATAGTAGTATATTATCTATTTTATAGTCAGTTTACAGCATAGTTAAAATACTCTCTAGTCCTGGCATCCATTTATTTACTACTGTCCTACATCCGTCTGTCTGCTCTGTAACTGCACCTACTGATTCTTTATTTAGAAGGGATCATCAGCTAATGAATCCTTCATAAAGACTGGTGAATCTCTTTGAAGCTCTTGAGCCATAAATAAACATATAAGCAGTTCATTTGCATTTTTCTTCCACAGTAGTACATTTATTTTATATCTGGGTTGTCTGCTGGCTTCACACAAACTCTCTGGAAGGCTTCTTGCTTTAACATATTTCAATAAAGACATTTTTATTAGATTTTATACTTCATTTGATTTGTTCCCCAAACAGGTTGGGGCCTGACTTTTATGTGTTTGCATTTAAATTTTCTGAATTTAGAACAAATTATTTCCTTGTTTGTTTGTTTGTTTAATTTAGATATTAAGTAAAGGATTCCTTCCCCATAGTTTTTGTACTGTACCTTGATCTTTAGCTAAGACACATACCTTTGAGTTTTTTGATTCTGTTTTCTCTGTATTTCCTACATTGTTTTATACAGATCTTTAATTGCACTTGCAATGATTTATCTCTTTTTAATGCCCTCTTTATTTTTAATTTAACAAATTTACTTATTTTTATGTAGAGCCTTTCTTCAAGTTTGGCAAAATAGTAGAAACAGAGCTAAATTGAGAATGTGCTATGAAACATCCTATTAAAGAACACAACCAACAGTTAATAGAAATCATATTAAAGAAATAGAATAAAATAGTTTAGCCCATATGTAATATTTATATTTTTTGAAACATTTCACAAGTGAATTTAGAAATTAACAGAATCAATTATGTGGCTGTGGAATGGAGTATTTTTATTAGCTAACATTGACAGTGTCCATGTATGCTCTGTTCTCCATATTTTTACATATAAAATGCCAGATAAGCAAGGAGAAAAATATAAGATTCAAATAATCAATTTTCCAGTTGACATTGGGAAATAAGGTCAGTAGTTTCTCTACTACAAGCTAATGACAGTTCCAACAAATAAACATGATTTTCACATTATCTAACAACATGCCTTCCATTTTTGAATCCAAATCACAGCATTCTCAAAGACAATATGCTCTTAAGTAACAATTCAATTAAACAGGCAAAACATGATGATCAGCACTCAGTGATTAAAATGTGCTTGTTATCAGCACTATCATCCATTAATTAAATGCAAGATCTGCTTCAACAGAGGAAAATCTACAAAATGAGTTGCAGCAAATGTGATAAATCAACTGCTAATTAACAAAAATTGACAGATTTCTTTTTATTTTATCCTCTTTTGTTTTAAAAAAGGGAATTCAAAATCAGATACTATGGAAAAGCTTGAAGATGAAAATAATGGAAAACTGGCAATAACATATTCAGTGTTCACTATTTAAAACTGTATTTGAAATATTCTGTGTCTTAGCAGTGTTAGATATATTGGCCTTTTCTTAGCACTTTGTGGACACCTTGAGATGTGCACTTTGCCTGAGATTAAAAATACTGATTTCTTCACTCAATTAAATCATTCTGGCTGTAGAAGAGCAGGCTATCTGGCAATAATACCCTAAAGAGGAACAGTAGTATCCAACATCCAGAAGATTTTCAAACAGAGTAAAATTTTATAAGAACATCATCTTGAGATTTGCTCACCACTGCAATGTACAGAAGAAAGCAAGAAAGGTGCTCATCCATTAGACATAGCAACTGTGAAGGTGAAAAAGGTGTAAGGAAAATGAACCTTTCCTTTCTTTACACCTACTCTGTCACAGCTGTCTTTACATCTAACACAAAGGAAGATATTTGGATGTGTAGAATAAGCTCTTTTCACATCTATATGTAATGACAGTAAAAACAAGAAAAAAGCACCCTGCAGGTTTAGAGGAGGACAGTGATACCATTCAAGTTTGTCAGCCAGGACGTTTAGGATTCTCACAGAAGTGAAAGAAAGGTTAAATTACTCAAAGTTAGCGTTCACTTCGGATTTGCTTTTGAAATTTTCTCTTTTTCTCGACATCAGCAATTCAGTGAGGTCAGAGAAATCTTAATCAATTCGAGTCCAATAGTTTATTATAATAGGACAAAAAAGATCTCTATTTCCTTACATCTTTAAAGCCCTTTATTTTTCCAAAGTCGTTTTTATCAGCCTTTAGACTTTATTTTGTTTGAAGACAAGACTTTTATCTCTATCCAGAGACACAGAAATAAAACTAGAAAAGCTTTTGATAAATCAGCACTTAAAATGGGTATCTATCATCAACACAAATCAAATCTTGATCAAATGATAATGATTAAATACTGTCAACTGTGCTACATGTTCCCATATTTGCACTTCTAGTCTTAGATATGGGTGTCATTTCCAGGACAAAGAAAATCTAATTCCAAAATCTTTGTCTTAATTTCCAAGTTAGCTTTGAATGCTGTGGCTAGTTCACATTTAATTCAAATGAATAAATGATTAGATATGAGGGAGATCAGCTACAACACTGGGTTGAGTCAATTGTATTACTATGAAGGCTTTTCTTGCTTTACATAACAACAGCTTTACCTGGAGAGTACTTCAAGCATACATTTCTAAAAAGCTTCATTACCTTCTTACAGTGAATTATTAGGTAGAGGAAGACAGGACTTTGTCTTCCATTATGGATTACTTTCCACATCTGTGAACTTGTGCATAATTGTATTAAAATGTATAAATAAAGCTATAATGTATGCATCCTAGCTGAATATATTTCCTGTTTAAATAGCTACATTGTCTTAATCTTAATTTATTTATTGTCTTAATGTCCAGGAATTTGATGTGAAATGCCTACAATTATAAACACTTGCAAATAGATCAGGTTTTCCTTCCTAATTGCATGCTCATTATTTAACTTCACTCTAAGAGCAACTGTGTTCTACCTGAAATGCTAATAATATACCAATTATTGAGAACTCTTCCATGGAAAAATATGTCTGTGTCTACAGATTAATGACAAAATGATGGGCTTTTACATTTCAATATGATCTGTAATGAGTAGCCAAAACAAATTTACCTGTCTAGGAGTTCTAGTGCTGGATTTTCTTCTCCTTCCTTTTTCTATTCCTCTTTCTCTCCCTTTCCAACTATTATTTGCAGTGTCAGATATTTTTATTTCCTAACTGCAAATGACACTAAAAAGGAAAGTTCAACAAAAAGAAATTTTTCTGGCTTTGATGGAAAGCAGATATGCTCTTACAGCTACATAAATATAGGGAACTACTTCTACTGATGTCGAATACCCTATTTCTTATTCTCACTGTCTTGCCTCCTCAGGAGGCAAGTGTGTCTTATACAGTTGTCATGTATGTCACTCTTACTGCAGATCTCTCACTGTGGGTAGCATTTAACGTTAATCACAACATCTCCCTCTCCATTAGAGTAATTGTTTGTCTCTCCCTCCCTCCTGTGGCTGTTTATTATGCCTACAGTCTATCTACATAATTGGTTGTAAATGAACATCTTCTCTCTTGGTGGCAATTAAATGTGTAATTCTTTACCTTGTTTTCATCATGCTTCCAACTGGATCATACTCTTGACCAGAAAATCTTGGTGTCAAAAAAAAAAGAGAAGAAGAAAAGAAAAGGAAAAGCATTTTTGATAAAACAAAGACATCAGATAGTCTTTGACCTCTTATGGTTGCTTCCGTCAGAGCAAGCAGGTTGGTACGAGGCATGCATACTTCCTTGGCTTACTGCATTCCTATAGAGAAATTGTTTTCATCAATGTGTATTTTATAAGAGCCTGTTTAAACTTCCTATTTCATGACATTATTAGGATAGGGTTATATATTTTTGTTTTATTAAAAATATCATTGCTAGTTTATGAAAGAGACTTTATTAACAAAGAAAAAAATCTCCTCTCTGATATAATCACTGATTCAAATCCAACAAATTGAAAAGTCATAATTATAATAAAGCTATGGAACATGATTTTATGGCCATTTCTAAATACTATATAAATTACACATAACTTTGTCACAATTATGATCACACTAGTAAAAAGAAAAAAAAAAATTATCCCCTTAGCTTTAAGTGCTTGGTAGCTGGCATGATAACAAAAGTCAAGGCTAAAGAAGAAAAGCATTGATCAAAACACTCAGCTATAGAGAAGGAGAAACCTCTACACCTACATAGGTACAGTTCTGTCAGAGTTTGCCAAGACTCATAGTAATGGAAGTAATTGTAGATAGAACTACGTAGGAAAATAGGGCCACAAATCAAACAGGACTTTTACTATAAAGTGTATTCTAATAATTAACTTTTTTGATTTTAAATAATCTGACAAAGAGAGAGAAAGGAAGAACCTGCTTATAAGTAACTCACCCATTTCCTACTATATTTTTTCAGAATAGGTCCTTATTTTCAAACTTGGGTTCAGCCAGCTCTGATTTCCTGAGTGTCAAGAACTTTAGCCCAATACCTTGGGAATTTCCTTCACATCACTTCTCAGCCCTGTCTATAGGTTTTGTCTAAAATCTGTCCCACTGTGAGCTTCAGACTTGCAGCTCCTTTATATGAGTTACTTATTCTTACTTAGGAGAGTCCTGTGTCTCTGCAACTTCCCTCATCAAGATGTGCAGGTACCCTCAAAAGAAGAAAGAGAAGCCCTAATTTCAGAAATACCAATCTGGCCTAATAATTCAACTTTCCAGAGGAATTTGGCAATACCTTGAACAAAACACTTACCAAACAACAACAAAGAAAACTCTTCTGCTTCATACTAGTCAAATAAGCTTTTAAATGCTAAGCGTTTCTAGCTTTTTGACTAAGCAAGTCGTCCCACAGCCAAGGATTTAAACCAATCCTTTTTTTTCCTAACATTAAATGTTTCCATTTCTATTTGTATTCATATGTGTATGTGTGCATCTGTGTGTGTTTCCTTTTCACTTAAGACCTTGCTTTATCCTTGACCTCTAAATGAAATATTTCTTCCTTTTACAAAGTACGCAGCTTTTCAGTGACAAGGACTGATATCTCAAAATATGTGACTGACAGCATAAAGAGATAGTATATAGATAGATTGTCAATCCCACATTACATTACTTGAAAGCACATTTAAGTAAATAAAATCTCAATTTGGTAATGTACACTGTAAATATGAAGCTAAACTAGAATTGTTATCTGTATTTTAGCTCTAGGTTCTCTATTTAAGATTTTTTTCACTTGCAAGAGTCCATAAAATTATAGAATTCAGTCTATATCTCTGCTATGGAAATATTTGCATTGTAACATCTCATATCCCTGTTACATTCTACAAAGTGACTAAAACTAGTTCAGATTCACTGCCAAAGGCATCTATAAATGTAGAATTTTATTGAAAATGGTATGAGATTATGAATAGATCTGTAAAGTAAGGAATTTAGGACCATAATTAGATATAGAACAATAATGTGAATTCTACTTGCCTCTATATTGCTTTAAAAATCCTAGTTTTGCCCCCTTGCTCCTGAATTTTTTTTTTAATGTTAGGTTTTATTAAGGCACTTCATACTTGCAGAAGTGGTGTAGGAGGGGAGAAAGAGAGGGATGGTGAAAGGAAAAAAATTACTGTATCCCAAGTCTTCATTGTCAATATGTATAATTTTTAGGGTACGTGGAATGTAATATTTTGTCCGTATGAAAATGTGTGCTGTATCTAATTTTACCCTTGTATATATTAATAGTCTAAAGATAGCGTTAAAACTGCATGTGTTTTGTCAAAATTTTAAATATAAATTATTCAAATCTGCTTTTGTGTTCCAATATGAAGGCAGAATGGCAATGTTTAGGAAGACCTGAAGGGGTAAGATGGAATGAAACCATGAATTTAAGTTTTAAATTCAGGAATTAGATGCTCTGAGTTGCTCCTCACTGAGAAATTAAAATGAACAACTTCAAAATAGTGCTGGCATGTTGGCTTCCTTAGCTCAACAAGAATTTTCTTTTGTAGTCACAAATAACAGTATAATTATATATCATTATTTTCAGTTTTAAAACTTACTTATATATCATTAATGACAGACAGAGCATTTATCACCTACCATGATAAGTTTTCTACACGCTGATATTAATTAAAAGTAATATCCACCTAAGGAGCTTCATGAGTATCTTGCAGTCATGCCTGAAAGAAAAATCAGTGCAATATTGCTATACTCATATTGCTATGTATATTGGAACACACTAAGCACTCCATAAAAATGGTTATACAAAATTATTGAAAAACATATGTATCAGATATCTAATGCCTCATAAACTACAAAAAGTAAGAACAAAAGACAATAATTACTTCTGTATATATTTTTGGTTTTGTTTAAACTATGTTTGAGATGATTATAAAAACAATTTCTGTCTTTCATTCTATAAACTTCTCTAAAGAGGAAAAAAATCAAACTTTACAACTTCTGATTTTTCATCTACAATTGCCAGAAATGTTTAACTTTTTTCTTTGTTTCACATCATTTTGTACAGAAAAAAAAACTTGCCACAAGATAATCAGGCACATATTGAAAGGTTAAAAGAATTAGGTTTGTTTAGCCTGGAGGAGAGGAGGCTTCAGGGTGACCTTATAGTGGCTTTCCAGTACTTAAAGGGGACCTATGAGACAGATGGAGAGAGACAATTTGCAGGAGCATTTGTAGGAGAGGTAACTGAAAGAGGTCAGCTTTAGGTGAGACGTTAGGAAAAACTTCTTTACTGTGAGGGTGGTGAGGCACTGGAACAGGTTTCCCAGGTAATTATGGGCGTGTCATCCCTGGAAATGTTCAAGGCCAGGTTGGATGTGGCCCGGAGCAACCGGCTCTAGTGAAAGGTATCCCTGGCCATGGCGGGGTTTGGGTCTCTTCAACTCAGGCCATTCAGTAATTTTATCACATTTAATTCCAAGCCTCTAAATAGAAAGCTTACAACACTGTCTGCAGTCCTGAAGAGATTAGATGCCATTATCTACAAAATAATCTCCAACAGAAGTCTATCAGATCTTCATTTCCATAAAGGAAATTGTGTAGTATATTAAAGTTCACAAGAAAACTGCCACACAGAGTCTCAGATGATCCCTATCAGGCTCTGTAATTCCATATATTTTGTGATACCAGCAAAGTTTGCAAATATCTATGTTTTAGACATGCCTAGAAAACTATAAAACAGCACACAAGTAGTATTTTTTAAGGGAGATTCTCCGTCCTCCTGCCATGTGCTCTATTCAAACAAACAACTCAATATGTTAACAATCTTTACTCTGACAACCGTGCAAAACTATTTAATATTCTTTTCACGTGGAAGCTGTTGTCTGATCATTAGTCATGTTTAGTTGCACCTGCAATTATTTTTTCATATATTTAATATGCCAAGTTTATTGCAATGGCTGCTCTCAGGAGGTTTATAGTAGTGATTAAAGCAATGTTAATGGTTGCGTTCATTTCAAGATTGCTTCAATGTCAACGTGATCAATGGTGATATTGGGAAATGTCAAAGTTTCCACAAGTTTAGAAAGCTTTAATTGGAATTTGCTAACCTTTTTAAAACTTTTATTTCCAGAATTCAAACTCTGTTTCTCTCCAGGCCTCCCCAAAGTGTCCTTTCATTAACAACCAGTGGTTTTTTGCAGTGTAAAGAATTTCCAAATCTTCACATATTGTACAGGTTTATAGGTGAGTACATATGTCCAAAGACATTGTCTATCCTTTCTGTTACCTTGACATCTTCTCTATTTCTTTAGAAGTCTGCCTCTTTTCCACTTGCAGGTTTCTTTACAAAGAACTGATAACATCTGAGCGTAGTCAGTCGCTGATATAGTAAAATAATTGGTCACATTTGGAACTCAGGCGTTTAGTGTTGAGAAAAAGAAGATTGAGGGGAGAGCTGGATGTGAGAAAGTATTAGCTTTACACTGCATGTTGAATATTTCTCATAACATCACGGCCTCAAAGGATTTTTTTGTTCTTTACTGAACAGGCCTCAGATTTCTTGCCAGTTGTGTAAGTCAGCACACTTACTTTTAAAGAAGGAATCACTCAGACAGTCTAGATGACTGCTACAGTATGTAACAGATCTCTCAAAAGTGGCATTTGAAAATGAAAACAAATATCCACGAACACTCTTGTTCCAGGCAGGGTGTGCAGAACCGTTGTTCTATAACACTTTATAATACCGTGCAATATAGAGGTGTCAGTTCACCGAGGACCTCTCTGCAATTTTTCCTACTCTGAAACTCAAGAGTCTGATTTATGGGGGTTTTGTGGTGGCAGTCTGAATTTTATTTCAGCTTCTAACAGACAATCCTTACGCTATTGAATGATGCTCACAAGGACTTAGGAATTTCCTAAAAATCCACTGTCCATTGCCTCAGTTAAGGGCTTTCTTTTGAATTTGTGACCAGAGCAGGTCAATATTAACAGCAGATTAATGTTCTTTCACATTGGGCATTTAGAATGGAAAGTGCAGAGGATCATCTCCCACATTATTTTTAACTCTGACCAGAGAAAAGTGAAAGAAATGAATTTGTTAGATTGGTAGCACAGACAGCTTTATCGTAGTGCACAATGTAATAAATGATAATTCTTAACAAAGTCTGTAGATAAAATGAAATTAATTATCCTAGTCATCTATTTAGGGAGCCTGATGAGGATATTTCAGTGGACCCGATCTAGTTTCCCTTCGTTTAGGTTCTTCAAGGCAGAGTTTGTCTGTGTAATTGACAAACTTCACTCAATTTACGTCCATATGAGAACAGCATTTATTGAATTGATTATACTTAACCATCTTTCCCTGAAGAGGACTGAAGTCCCACAGATTCTTCATTCCCATTAGCTTTTTCTCTCAGGCTAGCAAGTATCTGTGTCCAGCAAACAACTGCCTTCTGCAGTTATGATGGCAATTTTGTCTGCTTACAGAAATCTTGCATGGCAAAGTTTTGGCAGTGGTGGGGGCTGCAGGGGCGATTTCCATGAGAAAATGTCAGAAGCTTCCCCTGTGTTCAACAGAGGCAACACCAGCCAGCACCAAGAGGAACCAGTCACTGGCCAAGTGATGGTGGTAGTGCCTGTGGGAAAAGCATTTAAGAAAGGGAAAAAATGCTGCACAGCTGCAGCCAGGAGAGAGGAATGAGAATACATGAAGAAAACAGCTCTACAAACACCAAGGTCAGTGAAGAAGGAGGTGGAGGGGGTGCCACAGCTGCCAGAGCAGAGATTCCCCTGCAGCCTGTGGGAAAGACCACAGTGAGGCATCTCTGTCATTGCGTCAGTGACATTGAGCCTGGGAAGACAGAGGGGTGGAAGGAAAGTGGTTTAAGACTAGTTTTCACTTATTATTACCCTTTTCTGATTTTTTGGCAATAAATTCTCTGAGCTGAGTCTGTTTTGCCCAATCAGTGAGTGATCTCACCCTGTCCTTACCTCAGTCCTTGAGTCTCTTCTCATGGTTTCTCTCCCCCGCCCATTTGAGGAAGGGGAATGATAGAGTGGCTTAGTGGTACCTGGCATCCAGTCAAAGTCAGCCCAATACAAGGAAAATTAATATTTTATCTTCCTTTTAAATGTTAAAATGCATAGTGGTTTAGAAAATGAAGTTTTGTTGGTAGCTTACCTGGTGTAGCTGATTTGTCCGGGTAGTTGGGACATAAAAATCCGCTAAGAATCAGGATTGTTTGTTTTGTTTTTTCCTCCTAAATCTTCAAGTGCTTAAAATCAGATTGTATGAACTGGCTGCTTGAAAAGGCAGTGGAATGTAATCTTTCAGCCTGTTGATTCTTCTTAGATTTTATAACTATATCAACCAACTGTGCTGGTTGTCTTGGAGACAAAAACTAGAAGGAAAGGGGATGAGTTGGAAGAATGAGAACAGGGTATAAATATGGACGTGGTGGTTCAGTGGTGTTTTATTTACACTCCACTCTTCATGTACTTATACACACAATGTATTAAAATTTTCTAGGAGCTAGGTGACAAGCATATGGATATCTTTGGCCAAACTATTGTGTGAAATGTAAGGAAAAGGTCTACCTTTACCAAGAAAGGTACAGGCCACAAAAAACTGTCTCCAGGGTCCGTTGTCCTTTTAGGGGTCTATACAGCATACATTGAGTTCCCTAAGAAAGGAATGTGCTTATATTTCTTGCCAAAGGCAATTTTGAAAATTTTAATGGAGTTTCAACACCTTTAAGTGCTTTTTTCTTTTTTTCTTTTTCCCCTTTTGGATTGTTTTGTTCTATTTGTTTTTCAGTGGGTTTTTTTTTTTTTCTTTTCTTTTTTAATTTTCAAGTAAATTAAATAAATTTTATTCAACATGAATATATAGTGACAGTGTTTGGTCTGACAACAAAAATATTAACATTATAGAGACTATCCTGAATGGGAAACTACCCTAATCTGTAACCTTTTGAGGAGTCCTTACTATAAACTAATTTAACAATTGTAAGGGAGAGAAGAAAATGTCACCATATTTTATACTGAATGTACACGTGTCGCTTCCCAAATAGGCTCACTGAAAACATGTTTTGAATTTAGGCTGTGAAATAAAACAGTCCCACTGGAAATCTGCTTCCGTTCCTTAATTATCTCTTGTCTAAATTTCAGAATAGACCTTGACAGCTGACACAGAAGTATTTCTAGCCCTAAAATACTGATAATTTAATATACACAAATACATGATGTAATTTGAACCTTATGCTTTGTCAAAATTTATCTGATTGACAACTTTCTGAATACACATCCATAATTCTTCCATGCAAACTCCCTAACTGAAGCCAGAAATTAATTTCCTCTGAGAAATGCTAAAACTGGATATTTAAAATACAGCTTTATTGAAGTCCCATGCTAGTCTGAAGAAATTATTACTAAAAACCTAGGATAGGAGGTTCCCTTGGTAGTTTGATTTGTCTCAAACACAAACAAGTTTTGTTTTCTAGTCTTGGGAAAGCCAGTCATCTGCTGTTTAGGGTTTTATATGAACTCATAATGTCAGAGTGCACTCTTAGTCTGAGTAGAAATTCATTTAGCACAAGTAGAATAAATGTCTTCTGGAAGCTACAACACAATAACATGATGCACTCAATTTCCTTTTAAGCTAAGCATTGGAATCTGTACTTTGGATTGTACAGAAACATAATATGAAGAGGAAGAGTACCAAAAGTCTAATTATTTATAAATGCATCTGCTGTTCAAAATAGAAGCATCTTGACCCCTTTCTGCAGTTTGCTGCTCCTTCTCTCATATTTTTCTGATTTCTTGTCTTCATAACAGAAAATATTATAAATACTATAAGCTTAAAACTATAACTGAACAGTAACTGTATCTAAGAAGTTCATCTATCCAATCCAGCAAGTAAACAGTTAAGGAGGTTAACTATTTTTAGCAACGGATCTAATATAATTCTTATTTATTTTCTCATCATTGAAAGAGTGAGACTACCCTTAATTGCTTAGTTTCCCCCCATCCTCTTGAAGAATGACTAATTTATTGTTGTCTTCACAGGTGCTTTTGGCAGGGAAATGTATCTCATTTCCAAACTCTCTGAGGATTTCGATGCAATGACAATCAGCTGTCACTGTCAAACTCAGCCTTTAAGGTGAGAGAGAAGTTACAGTTGCCTTCAGGCTCAGCTTCATTTAATATGAAATTTGTGATGGTGGAGGTTGGAAGAAAGTATTAGATTTGTTTTTGATGAACTCAGTAACTACTTTAAATTTCTGTATTTCATATAGTAATTGAACTTTTTATTTGAGCTTCTCAGGAAGCAGCAATTCTAACATTTTGATCAAGTTCTGTATAAATACTTGTTCTTAAATGAAAATATATATTTTCATTTAAGAGGATGTCGTTACATGTAGAAAAATCCTTGCTCTCCTTGTTAGCTTGCTTAGGGAATGAATGAATTGCAGTTATGGAACTTTGAAGTGAGTATGACTAGAACTCTTGAGAAAAGATTATAAAATGTAGACAGCTGTCATCTATCCTTGGACCTGTCTCATTGGTTAACTGAAGGTAGGTTTAAAACATCTTCAACCTTTAGTAGTTCGTTAGGAAAGTTAAAGAAGACATGAGAGTTCTGTAGATATTAATTTATTTGGATGGTCTCATTAAGTTTAGAAGACAAAGAAACTTGAAGGAATACTTTAGAAGAATTCAGACTGACAAGAGCCCTGCAGATGAAAGCTCTTAAGTCATAAATGTGTACTTTACAGAACATATGGTTCTGTAAAATATCCAGGAGGTGTAAATGAATCCTCTGATAAAATGGAACAGTTTCCAACATAAAACAGATTTCAGAGTTAAATATTCTGTAGTTTCTTAATAGTGATAATTATTTTAAAAGTTATTTAATTTAAGTGAATATGTAGTATGTATTTTAATTGAATATGAAGCCCAGTAAGTGGCAAAGAAAATGGATGATATCTGGACGAGATAATAAAATTATCATCACAAATATCAGGGATCACGGTCACGAAACTGTAACAAGGCCATGTATTAAATTATTAATTGTTTCTATCAATCGTAATCTTCTCTGGCTAGCTGTTGTCTTCTGTGTTTTTATCTTGCTACAGAACCCTCTATGATATAAAATCCATTGTCAGCATTTTTTTTTATCACCGAGTTCCCTTGTCATCTCTCAATGCTAGATCCTCACAAGAAGATATCTGAAATTGTGAATAATCTCATTTTATTTCTGGCTTGTAAAATAATTTTTATAAGAAATTCAGTGTTCTTGCTCCTCACGACTGTTTATTTAGTCTTCTCAAAATCAATTTACTCATCATACCAGGTACCTGAGAAGCATATGCAAATGTAACCAAATTGCTGCAGAGAACATGCAGAAGTAATTTTTTTTTTATATGTGCCTGTTGAGTTTATAAACAAAATATTTTGATGGGTAATACATTCATTTGCAAAGAGCTTTGAGGAAAAAACAGCAGAAATGCAACATATTGTCACTGTTCAGCTGAGTTATTTTGTGTTGATATTAACAAAGAACAGGAAAGACATGTTCAGATTCACACCTGATCTTTGGTTGTAATTGTGACTGTATTGCTCATCATTTTCAGGAGTTTTAGCTTGCTTAGGAAATATTTTTTTTCTAATAGACAATGACACACCACATAGTATATCTTCAGCTATGCTTGATAGGAATCTTGTCTCTGATTGAATAATGATTAATTTATAAAAAAGGAAAGATATAACTTGGGATTTTTTGAATCCTTGCACAGTAAAGCAGTGTGATGTGCCCTCATTTCAAGTAAAACACCTCAGTAAGAGTTTACATGCTGCCAAAGTGTTTCCTTCTTTTATTTCTCCTTAGCAGTAACGAGTGTTAATAGTTCCTAATTTGATTTTTGATGAGTCCTTACCTAATTAACACTTAAAGAGTTTTTACAACCATAAAAAGATGTCCTTATGCACAAAAAGAAGATGACTCATTGTCATTTTTACATATCAGCACAAAGGCTTTGTAATAACAAAAAAAAACCATTTTCATATTCTTGTCTGACCTATCAAACATTGTGGTTTGCTGTATTTGAAAGCTTCATTCTTGGAACCTGATACATTGTTAATGTAAGATATGTGATTTTATTGTTCTGACTACTAATTAATTGTATCTTTATACTTATCTTTCAAGAACAATCATGATGATAAGCTGGGTAATAACTGTTGAAAGGAAAGAAGTGCCTTCATCTGCATTTGAAATTGAAACGGCCTCATTGATGGGTGTTGGTGAAAGAGAAACATCAATTTACGATACTGGACTTATTCTTATGAAGACTAAATTGTGACTTCATCACATCTTTTTCCTTATCCTCTATCCAGGTTTTTCAATGAAAACATTAACGCCTTATTATGACAAATCAGCTGGAGAAATTCTTTTACATTGAATCCTTGACATACGCTACATGACAGTACTACTTTTCTTTCTGGAGAGAGAACAAAAAAAAAAAAAAAGAAAAAATCAATATATCAGTAAAAAGACAGTAAAAATGTCAGTAAAAAGACAGTTAGTAGTAATGGTCATTCACAGATCCATTTAAAATAGCAAAACCTTTTTATATCAACTACTGTGTAAGCCTATCAGATTGCTTAAGTGATTTTTTTTCCTTTTTCTGATGAGAAGTCTATTAATGCAGGTGTTCCCATATATCTTTGGCAGATAGATCTGTTTCCATATGTCCGCATCATTTTCATATCTTTAGGCCTGTATTATATTTGATCAGATTGGAATTTATTCCTTACCTGAGGAACATAATGACTGTAGATTTTGGCTGTTTAAGTCTTACTACATATCACAGCTGAGGTCAATACCTGGAAAATTGTGTAGCTTTATTTATAGTAATACAGTTAAAAAAGTGTGATATCTTTCCACTGTTAGGGCAAGATTAGGCGTTGGGAAGGATTTGATACAATGTCTTTTGTTGCTTTAACCTCGTTTGAGTAGGCAAATTAAGCGTATGTAGACTGATGTAACTGAGACTGTTGTATTTCATCTAGCTAAGCAGATAATATAGATAATGTATAATAATTTATACTTTTTAAAATGTATAAATCCCTACTGAGTTAATAAGGAACTGTAAATGTGCGTGTGTGTGTGTTTGTGTATATATATATATATATACACATTCATACATGTGTATGTTATCGTGATCCTTCCTTTGCTTTCTCCAACCATTAACTTATAACTGCAGCAGTTAAAATTTCTTTACAGGTTGCATTTAATCTTCAGAGTTGTAAATGCTACGTAAGTTGGAACCACAATTTACGTTGAATTACAAATTCTGCAAAAACTCTTGATTTTCTGTTGTTCTGTGTTTTGTGTTATCCTCTACACAAGGCTGCTAAAGAATGCCAGCATTTTTCTTCTCGCTCATTTCAAAAGCAGTTAAAGTTTTTGACATGAGTTGTAACTTTTGATGTGTCTGTCTGTGTTAAATGATATTTTTATGGTGTCAAGCACTAATACTGCGCCCAAGGAAGAGAGAAGAAGGTAGGAGGTAGACTTATGTAAACAGGGAAATAACCATTCCGTTATCCCAGCTTGCTCAGGGAAAAGAATTTAGACATTCAGAACAGTGTACTAAACCAAACGCTCCACAAGACTTACCAGTTTGCAGAAATTTTCCAACATTGCAAAGAGAAGTTACCATACTGCCTTCTGGCTTAACATTGTACACAGAGACTTAAGAATACATTAGCAAGCAGTTGCACAAACTAGGGGAAAAGTCCTTTCACTTGTGGTCTTCTATATAATCACAAATTTAAAGTGTTTAACTCCAACTGAAGGATATTATAATGACAATGTACTTGTGGACTAAAGAAGCTGAAATGCAAAACACCAGATTTCAAAACACTATTAGAATGCTTTTATCAAATAATAAACAGAAATGAAAACTCCTTTGAATTTTTCACCTCTGGGGTTTCATGTTGCCTTTTTTCTGTTGAGCAAGGTTAGAATCAGAGACAGGAAGGATTCTTTCTTTTTTTTTTTTTTAATAGTAATACCTTAATTAAAAAAATATTACTGTATGACTGACTCTATTCACAGTTTGACAAAAAAAAATTTGAGGGTCATTTAAACATTTCTGTTTCTTACAGGTTCAAGATATTTCATTCTAATTGATTCTAATATGTTCTTACAAATATTCACAAAACTCCCCCAACTGTCTAATGATAGCTGAAACTGCTTAAGCATTTTATTTCTCAGTGACTCAAAGCTAACAAGTGTTCTGTGGTAGTCACCCATTTGATGTGCAATAATTTATTTTATCTCAATAACTTATTTGCACTCACACAAGCTACCAATTGTCTTTGTTTTAAAATGCCACAGTGAAAGAACAAGTAACTTTTGAGTCCAGGTGCCATTTTCAGAAAATTCTGTTTGTTAGGCAATTATTTAACTATAAATTACAAAAGCATTTACTCTTCTTAAAAAAATTAAAAGACAACTAACTCTGCTGAGAAAATGAATATATATTGCAGTTATCCTTAAGCATCTGACTCTTACTGTGTTTTCTACTTTACATTGTGCTGTTTTGTGTTTGTTCCCTATTTTAAGTTGCACTTGTCTTTCATATGATGGAGAGAGATAAACTGATATGGGAAGAAAATGCATCTATGTCATATTTTTATACTCAGTCACTGAAAAATACAATTTAATGCTTTTAGGTATCATTACTGGCCAAGGAACATGCATTTTAATTCTAGTGGAGTCTGCTTTTTATTTCATTACTTCATCCTATTTTAGAAGCTGATTTGGGAAACGGTTGCTTTTCAAAAGACATATAAGACAAATGTCAACAATTTTACTATCACAACAGCTTAACATGTGTTCCTAATTAATTCTTAAGCAGATAATCAGCTACAAGTATGTTGTGAAACCAGATGGTCTAAGATTTCCAGGATATCTTCCAGTAGAGAATGTTTCATTATAAATCCTGTGTTGAATCCAGGCCTGCTCATGGGCATGCAGTGTGTGTTCTAATTGAAGGTGAACTAAATAATTTTGAAACATGAAAAATTGAGAAAAACAGGTATCATTTTTCAAAGCTTTTATTCTCAAGTAGGCTTCTCTTCACTGTCTTTTTCCCTTAGGTAAAGTGTGAAATGATTGTAAGGCTTTTCTTGTATGCCAAAACATTTTTACACGTTTTTCAAGAATGCTAAAAGCATCCTCAGTAATAATACTTTTCCACAAATTATACAAATATATCCAAAGGTAATATTTCTGCCTTTAAAAGTTAAGAAGCCCTACACACCTGGCAAATCAAAGTACAACACAACTGGCAACAAAATAATGATATCAATTTACTATAAATGAATATAAACATCTACTTGTTCCTAGCTAGGAAGAGAATGGAATAGGCAAGGCTTACACTTTTTTTTTAATAGATTTCCTTTTCTCTCTTTTTTTTTACAATGAAAATACATCTGCATATTGGAAAAAAAATCTCCAGATTTTATGGGAATTACTGACAAAAAATGAGCAGTGAATAAGAAAAACTTGTAAGAAATAGCTATATAAAAGTGAAAGACATTTTGTTCCAGAGTAATACAGAACAAGTCTGAATGAATTCTTACTCTGCTTAACCAAATAGAGAGGTGGAGCTATAGGTGATTTAGCATCTAAAACAATTTCTTATGTCATACTGCCTCTAACTTAAAAATCTGATGTAATAAACCCTCTATAAATTTATCTCCATTTCTAGCAGTCAGATAACTAAAAATGTGGCAATATTTAACAGTTTTTAGTTTATGGGTAAAGTCTTTCTTCATGTGGTTTATTGGAAGAAGAGGTCTTTATCGGCAATTATTTTGGAGAGCGAATGAATGAAAAAAGATTAAGTGAATTTACTATAAAAATAAAATATAAATGAAGCTACTGTTGAACAAATACATTATATTATTGTTACTTCTACAGTTCAATTAACTTCAATCTGTTTATTATTTAAACCTGTTTGCATCTGGTGGATCACAGAATTTGAACATTAAGCATTACTAATATTCTATCAGTCACAGAAGAATTAAAATAGAAACTTAATTTTTCAAGAATGTGTGAGGTAAAGGATAAGTTACGTTTCAGTTCTCAAGTGCATTACGTTATGCTAAGAAAAGGCCAATTTGTGCACTAACAACTTCTAATAAAGTGATCAACATGCTTAATACTTATTGAAATGGCAGGAGTGTAAGTTCCTATAACATTGAGTACATAGACTTAAAACACTGTATTTAAAGAAAAGCACACACATCATTTCTATATTGACTCTAATTTTGTACCAGATAAAATAAAATGATAATAATATTTATGGAAATTGCTTCCTCATGTTTATTGCATTGATTTAATCTCACAAATGTTGATGGTATACTTTGAAAAAACCTGGAGCTGGGAGCAGGTCTGTGTGTAACTTGGAATTTGCAATAGCTGAGAGGCTTTGAAGCATTTCATTTCCTAAATGAATGTTTTAACTGCAGAACTGTCCCATATGAGGATAACTGTCCTAGAGGCCTGAATACTGACATAACAAAACGATAAAACTCCATTTTAAAAATGATGCAGCCCAGAAAGCCAACCACATCCTGGTCTGCATCAAAAGAAGTGTGGCCAGGAGTTCAGGGGAGGTGATTCTCTCCCTCTACCCACTCTTATGAGCCCCCACCCGGAGTGCTGTGTCCAGCTCTGGGGTTCCCAACACGAGAAGGAGCTGGAGCTGCTGGAGCGAGTGCAGAGGAGGCCATGAAGACCTCAGGGCTGGAGCACCTCCCCTGCGAGGATCAGCTGGGAGAGCTGGGTGGGGTGGTTCAAGCTGGAGAAGAGCAGGCTCTGGGGAAACCTGACTGTGGCCTTTCAGTCCTTACAGGGGGGCCTACAAGCAAGCCAAAGACGGACTTTTTACAAGGGCGTGTAGGGGTGAGGGAGAATGGAACCAGAAGGCAGGTGTACTTTAGGTGTTAGGAAGAAATTCTTTACAGCAAGGGTGATGAGGCACAGGAACCGGTTGCCCAGAGAAGCTGTAGATGTCCCATGCCTGGAAGCAAATTTGAGCAGTGCTTGAGGAGTTCAGACATCTGCTTTAGGCACCTGTCTCCAGGACCATCACCATCTGAGTGCACAGTTTCTAAGTTCTAAAATGTGCTAAGTCTATGTGTAGCAGCAGCTAAGAACAAAATGACATCTGAAGAAGTGCAATCTGTTTATGCAGAAGAAATAAAGGAGAAAGAAACACTAAGAGTTTTCATGCTTTCAAAACTGAAGATGCCTCCAGATGCAAAGAGGGACTGTCTCCTTCCTCACTGCTTCTCCATGCAATATCTGGTTTTCAATGAACACAAGCTAAGTTAGTAGAGTATTCCCTCATATTTGTGCTGTTTTATGAGCATCACAAATTCACCACATTAAATAAAGGTTCAGTATGGCGGTGATAAGATATTGAGGATGACTGCTTCTCAAGACATGGGTTAAAACCTCTTTTTACTCTGTGTGCTTAATGTGAAGAAAATGTAGGGTACTGGTTTCAGAAATATAGTCTCTGTGGTGTTTCAGCATCTCAAAATTTGACAGCAAAAATGCTTAGCTATTCTTAAGTAGGGAAAACCAGTTATTTTATCTGGCTGACTTCTGACACTGGCCAATGACAGATATTTCAGAGAAAATCATAAATTTGAATATGTAAAATACTTGCAGTAGTTGAATTAACAGAAATTGTACAGTTTAAGTTTAAACAGAAAGAGGAACATTTAGTTCCCCGTCGGTTGGTAACCAGCTGAAACAAGATACTGAAACTTATTTCTGTGCTTTGCCATTTAAGAGACATAATTTTAAAAGAGTTCTATCAATTAATTCATGAATAGGAAATATAAACTGTTACATAAAATTTCTGACCACAATTATACACCATATCAACAATGCTAATTTCAAGAGGAGAAGTTGTTTTTCATTAAATCTACTGATTTAAACACAAAAATAAATTATGTCCTGATTCCTGTTCTAGCATTCCTTCATTTAATTTTAATCTAGGAAAAATAGCTTTGTTGTATTGTCTCTTCGTCACCAGCCGGGCAAGGGAGGTGATTGTCCTGCTTTGCTCTGCACTGATGCCACTTGGCTTTGAATACTGTGTGCATTTTTGGGCACTGTAATGTAAGAAAGTTATTCAACTATTAGAGACCATCCAAAGAAGGGCAACAAAGCTGATGAAAGGCCTTGAGGGGAAGCTGTATGAGGAGTGGCTGAGGTCACTTGGTCTGTTCAGCCTGGAGAACAGGAGGCTGAGGGGAAACCTCACTGCAGTTACAACTTCCTCATGGGGGGAATAGGAGGGGCAGGCACTGATCTCTTCTCTCTGGTGGCCAGTAACAGAACCCAAGGGAATAGCCTGAAGTTGTGCCAGGGGAGGTTTAGGTTGGATATTAGAAAAGGTTTTTCACCCAGAGGGTGTTTGCGCACTGGAACAGGCTCCCCAGGGAAATGTTCATAGCCCCAAGCCCAACAGAGTTCGAGAAGTGTTTGAACAATGCTCTCGGGCACAGGGTGTGGTTCTTGAGGTGTCCTGTGCAGGGCCAGGAGTTGGACTGGATAATCCTTGTGGATCCCTTCCAACTCAGCATATTTTGGGATGCTATGTGATTCTTCTGTATTACTTGCAGAAGATAAAATTATTTCCAGATTAAAGACCTATAGTGTTGATTTTTCATCCATTTTGAACCTCTGCTGTAGAAATTTCAAAATACCTCAAAGAAAAAACATAATGAAGAATGTTTGTCCTCAATATATATTCATAGTATGGATAATAAGGTAGGGATGATAACACTAGTTAATTATTTGTCCATTGTCAGAGTAGAATTACCCTTTTTCAGGTTTTCCAGAATTTTTTGCCGCCTTATCAATTGCCTGTTTATATTCTGATGCCTCAGTATATTCTCCAAAGAAAGCTTCACCTTCATTACTCTATTACTTTATCACTCAGGGTACCTGAATCATATGTTACATTGTTGACTACAGATACTTTTTTATTTTATGATTTGTACAAGCTGCTACAGCTTTCCACACTATTAAGGCTCAAGCACTACCTTGGCAATAAATGCACCACCTTTCTGGAATGCTGCCACTGCAGTGCATTTGTGTCGCTTCAGTTCTGACAAAGATTTACAAGTACTTGACCTTTTCAGTTGAGAAAAAAACTTCCATTTGTGAATGCTCTTTCACATATGCTAATTTCAAATTCTGTTTCTTAACAGAATATGAAATTACATGACAGAAACTAATGACATTAGCAGTACTGGGTTTGTACCAGACGAAATCTAGACCCTGAGTAACTGTATAGAGTATAATACATGGAAAAGAAGGTCAGAAATAAGCACTAACTTGTACTTTCTGTACAACAAAAAAAAGGAAGAGGAACCCTGAGTAAATGTGACTGGAAATTATGCTGTGAATACATTTGAGATATCTGTTATATTATTTTAGTAATGAATATACAAAACAGCCTTGATGATTGCAAATGCAAATGTATTTGATACATAAATATTCTCCGAAGGGCTTGGATATGCAATTGTAGTTCTGTGAAAATTTACACAATATTTAGTGTAGTGATTTTCTACTGATTTTTTTTGGCATAAATGTGCCCATATCTCAGAGTGTGTATGCTTCTCCTCCTTCTGGATTTGCTTAAAGTCAGAATTATAACAACATATCTCAGAGGGTTACTTTTGTTCCCAACCATACACAAGGAATTCACATAATTTCAAAAGGAAACTTTAATATTTGGATCTTTAGAAAGTGCATGGAAGGTAAAATGCATATCCATGATTAAACCCAACACTGAACACAGGTTGCTAGCAGTGTTACACAGAGGAACAAGCAGGAGGGGTGCTGAGGAAAAATGCTGGAAGTCCTCAAATTGTTTCTGCTGCAGCCACTGTTGTCATCCACAAAGAGGAGCTGGAGACTCGTGACAGTGGGGTGTGTAAGGTGGTGTCTACTGCAAGGTGCCCAAAGAAAAATGAGGAATGGTATTGTGGATATTAAAGTATTTTCTGCAACTCTTTGTGTAACTGCAGTGGTGTTAATATCACATTATCCAAGTACAGATTATCTTCCCATCCAGAGGGCATAAAGCCTTTCGAGGAATTCCGAGCTGACTGCATTGGCAATGAGCCCACTCACCATTGTAACCCGACTGAAGGAATGTTGACAGGAGTATGTTGGTTTAGAAATATTACAGCATGGCTGTCCTTCAAAACTGCAGTACAAAATAAAGTGTTTCATATAGTTGCCCTGTCTTCCATGGCAGCTAAATCAGCTCTTCAAACCCCAAGAGTGGGAGTAATTTTCCTTCTGAAATGGGCTCTGAATTTCTTATATGAAATAAAAATAATACTGTCAGAAATCCCTTAGTAAAGAGATAGCTCCTTTTTCAATAGGTGAAAAGATTTTTCCCTATTCTCTTTTCCTCACTAAAGAGGAAAGAAATCTCTTTCCTCATATGAGACCTAATAGAATGATATCAGCCTTGTAACTTCTTAGCTGGATCCTGTGATTTTTATCCTCCTTTTATACTCCATTTGTGTGGCTATGTGGTAACCCCCAAAACACAGATTTTTGGTGAGAAGACGAGTGGACTTCCATTAGAAAGAATGCTTTTCTTCCTTTTCAAAGCAATCCCTTTTCCATCTAATAAAAATTCATGCTATATTGATGTTCATATTATGATGATTTTATCTCCAATAACAACAGTTTCTAAATGGCCCGAGATCACAAGTTTAGGAAAGAGCTGTCACACTCTCTTATTTCCTTTCATTTTAGTGTCATTGTTACTCCAAGCCGTTTGCTTGGTTAGCAGCCTGAATATAAGCAAATGCTCCTAAGCACAATCACACAGCTTCACAGGTTAATAACAGTAATATATTACTCTTTAGTTGTAATTATATAGTTCAAGAACTAAAATTGTTTAGCCAATATTATATTAACAATAAACTCTGCGAAACTTGCTGAGCATGAAGCATGAGACTTTTACAGTAAACTCTACAAGTATGTTGAGCATTATTTCCTTTTCCTGTTCTACATTAAGCTTGTAAAGAACTTGTAAATAACACTGAGTGATTCTATTCAGAAATGTGAGGAAAACAACATTTAAAATCAATTTTAAATTATAGAATTCAGAAAAATTGCAGGCAGTCTTGGAAGCATCTTTTTGGATATTCTTGGTGTCATTTGGTTATCTGGTTCTTGAAAAGAAAATCATAAATTGGAGGCAATATATTTGTTTAAATATATATGAAATTATTTCATATGTGTATATGAAGTTAGCTTCATTTGGGTAAAAAAGAAAAATTCTAAAAAATTTCCTAAAATGCATGGCAGATAATTCACACCAGGACCTTTGTAAATAATAGGGTCATTTCCTATTACCTCTAAACTAGATTATTTTAATTTTGGGACATAACATTCACTAATTGTCTTTCCTACATATTTTACCTGTGATTTACTACCAGATGCTTAATCTTTGCTTTCTACTACAACTGTGTGAGAGTTTGTTTTGAATTAATTCCGTTACTGCAGCTATAATTATCCTGTGTTCTCTTGATTTTTTTTTAGAAGAGTTTTATTTAAGCTCTTTAGATGTAATTTTATCTCAGGCAGGTGCTTCCTTCAAAAAGAGGGGGTTGTTTGTTTCTTAAAGATTCCAAACTTTTAGGAAAATTTGCAGCATCAATGTAATAGCTACAGAGGGAGAAGAAAGAGAAGGGAGGCAAAAAACTGAAGACAGAAGAAGAGGAAGGAGATGACTGAAACGGTGAGGGGAGGGAAATGCTAAGGAGAGGTTTAAATGGAAGGTGAAGAGGAGGAGAGGACAGTGGAAGGAAAAGCAAAAGGGAAGAAGCTCGGTATTGAGCTTAGTATTTCTAAAAATTCCTACATCAGTATTGAGCTTATAGTATTTCTAAAAATTCCTACATCCCCATAATTTGATTTTAGAAAAATAAAACAATTAAAAATTTGTGAAACTCAAGTGGTATATGCTTGAGAAATAATCATAATGGCATTTTAAATGTTGTAAAGAATCTTAGTTTTGAGAATCTTAGCTGGATTTTCACTTATCTAAAACGCATACAGCATGAAGATCAGTTTACAAACTTACCTTACCTGTCTTGGAGCTCAATATGCCACAAAACTTATAAATGTTAGATGCCAGGTGAAATATTTTATCATATTGGCTTAAAAAAAGATTAAGATAGCCTTTCATAGTCTGCAGTTTTTTGAAGAAATCATATGAGCAGCATCTTGTCTCCAAAAAGGCAACACCCATTTGAAGAAGATGAAACAGACAATCATTTGCAGGATAAAACCTGCGCAAGGCAGAACTTATGAGAAAAGGGACCAGATTGCTCTAAGTTCATGGAACAATTTCATATAAACACCAAGGATACAGAGTGGAACTTGGGGAAGAAAGAGGAGAGAACTGTGGTTTAACTATTCCCTTTGAAGATGAGTTGAATGAACCATCTCAGCCCCACGCTGAAAATATCAAACACTTTGGGTATCAGAGTCTATTGGGAGCAAAAAACACATCATCTTCTAAGGCTCAATTGGTATGTGGACTCATATATGATTTTCAGTTGTTGATAGAGTACCTGGTAATTAAATAGAAATATAAATAAACTCATGCCTAACGTTTTAAAATTTGCTCGGTGTTTCAGTCTCCAAATACTCCCATCAGAGCAGCTTCCAGCTGATGGCAGAATGATATGGCTGTGGTCTGCTGTGCTCCATTCCAGGGACAGCTGCACCCATGGCAGCTGTTGTGTGGCTGTGTTTGGGTTTGTGCTAGAAACACTGCTGACAACACAGGGATGTTTTCTTTATTGCTGACCAGTCCTTACACAGAGAAACTTTTCAGCTGCCCTATCAATGAGGACACCAGGAGGGGATGACAAGAATCTGGGAGGGGGCACAGGCAGGACAGCTGTCCCCAGCTGACCAAAGGGACACTCCATGTCATGTGGCACCATGCTCAGCACATAAAGCTGAAGGAACACGAAGGAAGGAAGGACCTTAGAAGCTTTGGTGTTTGCCTTCCCAAGCAGACATTACACTTTCCAAGGGACGACTGAATGTCTGCCTGCCAATGGGAAGTGGTAAATTAATTCCATATTTTATTTTGATTGTGTGTTCCTTTCTGTATTAAACAGTCATTATCTCAGCTCATGAGTTTTCTCAATTTTTTTTCTTCTGATTCCCCTCTGGTTCTTTCCCCCATCCCCCTGGCAGGGAGTGAGCAGGTGGCTGTGTGGAACTTAGCTGTGGGCTGGACTTAAACCACTATGACCAATTACTGCTTTAGACAGTTAAATGCTTCAAAAATCATGTACGGTGCTGATTGGAAACCATACAGGAGAAGCTGGTCCAATAAGGAAAAATTCCATATTTTTGTTCATCATAGTTTTATCTTTTATTCTTTTCTACTCATTTTCTGTATCTATTAAAGCTTATTAGGAATTCCTCATTAAAAAATAAAAAATAAAAAGCTTCCTTGTTTTTATTAAAACCACAAAAATTAGTCTCATTATAAGTATAAAGCTTACATTTATATTTATATTTATATTTATATTTATATTTATATT
>WEKY01012840.1:56870-76737 GCA_013390045.1 Picathartes gymnocephalus | reverse complement strand
CAGTTTTAATCATGGGCTAGGCTCTCCTCTCTGGTACAGGGCATGGCAATGCCTCAAACATGCTTAAGAACAGAGCTAGCTGTCGTGACTCCTGACTGACAGCAGTGCAGGTGAGAGGAGACTCCAGCTCAGCCCTTACAATAGCAGTGTGAAAGCATTCTGAAAACATTATTGTGATGCCACAAATAATGAGATGGATGTTCACCTGTGGATTTTTAACTTGCAGCTCTCTCCTGCATTTTCTGGCCACTATTTAGCACTCCATGGTTGGCAGAACAAAAGAATACTGTCTCCAGGCAAAGAGGCTGAAAAAAAATCTAAATGATGGCTTCCCATAGGGCACTTAAATGGGCATTTCATCTTCTCCTGACTTTAACCCACAGCCTCCCTAACAAAGCCGGTAAACACCACACAGCACTGGAAAACCATCTGTGATATAACATGAAGTTCAATTTATTCAATTATGACTACAGGGTCTAGGTTGTTTTCTGCACAATGCATTAAGTTTGGAATTTACTGGAAGTTGTCTTTGGTGGTTAACCCCTCCTGGGACTCCAGACACACAGTGAACATCAAGTACAGCAATGATCATCTGGTTCTCAAGATTAGCAAAAACAGCTTCCCTGCTTTGTTGGAATAAGCATGATTCGTGGTTCAGAACCGACATTTGTATAACTAATTCTGACCTGTGCACTAATAAGCATATCCTGCATCTAGACCTCCTTTTGTATTCTCATCTGCTCAGTGAAAGCTGCCATTACTTCACTTGAAACAGAGCTGAAACAGTATAAACACTTCAGCTTTGTACAAATATTATTTTCCAACTTATATGGTCAGAAAATAGACAGCAGTCATTCAAGCATAATACAGTTATTTCTGTGATATTTTTTCATGACAGATGAGTCTCTGTGGAAGACCCCATAGTATTTAGAACATACATAATTAGGAACAAGTCTGACACAGAAAAAAAACAAATGTGCCTCCACTCAGCTACAGAACCTCACCAGTACAAACCCATGCAATGGTATCTTCTAAGTAGCCTGAATGGAGTTTCTGAACCCACTGTATCTCTTCCTTCAGCCAGTTAAGAAAGCCTGTTTATAGTAACATGCTTCTCTCTACTCCTGTTCCCTCAGTAGTCACACTGCCTGTCTGCTTCAAAATATGATAGAGCTCTTGATTCTTCATAACAGCAATGGGGAAGGTGAATAATTTGTCCTGATGGAGGCATATATTCCCTACAAAAGCTTAATTTATACTACAAAAGTAATGAGGAACATCCATCTTAAAGAGCCATTTACCCTGTTTTCAAGGGTCTATTTATTAAACTCCCAGTTTCCAACAGGGAAGTTCAGAAGTCCACCCAGTATAGGTGCAAGAGAACTTCTTTGCTAACAATGTTATGGCTAAGCTATTTCTACTAGCCGTGAAGTATTCCACAGAGACACACTCTAGCACTTCAGTTTATCTGCAAGGCTGCTGAATGTGTTCAATGTCACATGCAAACTGAAAAGCCCATGAGATCATAAAAGAAACTGATCATATTCTTAAGGTACCAATGCTACTTATTGGGAGGCATCACTTAGCCCTAAATGTCTGTCTTGGGATATCTGCTTAATGCAAAGGCAATCTTGTCTGCCTTTTTAGGTGTATCCTCACTGGACAGGCTACAGGTGGGAGGAAAGCAGAGAAGTTTTGAACTCTATGTCTCAGGTCAAGGGACTGCACCTTTTGCTAAACTTCTGGGCAGTAGAACACATTAGGATCCATGGTGCAGCCAAAGAGGCAAATTTCCAAAGTGTTAGGAGCTTCCTACTATACTGTGTTGCCAAACTCCACCATCCTTCCCATGGGGAATTGCAGTTGTGGTACTTGTGATGGACAGAGTTGGTGGGCACATGGGTACAGCTCCTATTTTTCCCTTACAATGACAGCTGCTGTGCTGGCTTTTCACTGTGGCAGCAGAGCACGCTGTGCTGATGGAGCCCTGCCCTCAACTCCCACAGACCACTGCACCACCAAAGACACACAGAAATCAAAAATAGTAACATACTTGCTTGGCCAAACACTCACAAATGACAGTCCTACAGGGCTTTACTCTTATTTAGTATAAGGCCTGATCATGCCTAACTTTCTGAATGTCTTCAAGTAACCAAGTGATGGCCTGGCACACACACACCATCATATGAGTCTATTGCATTAAGTTAAAGGCGTGGAGGTTTTAAAGTTTTCATGTGGATCGTCAAATCCTGTTAAAGCTGATTTACCTCAGTACAGGTTGTATTAGGAACATGTCTAGTCAGATTCAAAATCGAGAATTACCGCACATAAAGTTGTTGTGGTTTATTCAATTACTTTAAAATCAGCTATAAGCTCAAGAGGTCTGAATTCTGTATGTGAAAAAAGCTTTTGTGTTAGTTGATTATCTACTTGCAGCATTTTCAGCAGTAATAAGGAAGGCTGGATAGACAGCAGAAAATAATCTCTTCCAAATGCAAAATAGAAATTATTTAAAGACTGTTCTCTACACTGGCAGCATAGAGAAAATCAGGTGGCAAAAAGCCAAATTTTTCTGCTGAAACTACAGTTAACTCTCACTAAAGTTAACCCTTGCTATAGCTAAACTCTTGCCAGATGTAAATCCTCTGCTGTATTCAAAAGAGCACACTAAGATAACTAAAACATAGAGGAAACTGTGTAAATCATAGCTAGAAGTTGCCATGGCTTGCCAAGAGTTAAAACAGGTGAGCAGATGTTTATTAATACTGTTTATTCACTCAGGGGACTGGCAGGCACTTGCAAACTCTCTCTGGTCTCAGAGACAAACCTCCAGAAAAGGTTATGAAACATGTTACTTGGGGGGAAGACTTCTGCTTGCTTTTTAAAGTAGTGAAAATGAAGCACAGACATAAAGACTGTGACAAATCACACAAACCAGGAAATTCAAAGTTATGTCTGACTCCCACAGGTTCCCTTTGATATAGCCAGGTTGCTTGGTGAATCAGAAAAAGTATCACTCCTGTATTTGCCATTTTATGCTTTTAATTCTCATTTTTATTTGCTTTACTAGTATGCCCTAAAAACTACTGACACACACTTTCCTGACAGGTTTAGAAGTCAGAAGGCAATACTCATCTTCCCTTTTGAAAGGCTTCTGCCACATGCAGCTTTACAGAGCCCTCATCAGATCCCTCCTTTGGGGATGCCACTGCAAAGGTCTACTCACACACACATCTCTTCTGAAATCTTATTTTTTACGTTCCTTTCTGATGCAAGGAGATGGCATATTTTGAGAACAGCAATTGTCTGCCTCATGGAGAAGCCCTCAAACCATTTTCAGAAAAATGGCAAATTTGTTTCTAAAGCACTGTGAACACAACAGACCTTCCCTTTTTTTCCTTTCTCTCTAGTGAGGCCATAGAGAAATATCAGCACAAAGAACTCTGCCAAAAACATCCGTCATGCTCTCCTGCTCGTTATTTGTTCACATCCCTCACTGCACTTTCTCCTCCCTCCCAGAGGAATCAGACCGCACCTTACCACACCTCGCTCCCCCTGCAAAGGCCAGCCTGACCCAGAAGAGTTCTCCAGTCTAGACGTCTATCTGACAGCACAAACACAATGAGGAATGTGGTATGAGGAGCAGCAACCCACAGCTGGGGCAAGGCAAAACTGCACATTTCAGCTGCAGCAGCACTGCCGAGGGCAGAGAAAAGTCTCTGTGGATCTATGGCTGGAGCTACTTCTGGGGAAAGGTCAGGCTGCCCAACATGCCAGGGACATGGGGGACCTGCTGTCTGCTGCTGTCTCCAGCTCAGAGTCTGCTTCCAAATGTTACTCGCCCTGAGACAGGAGATGTCACAGCCCTTCCAGGAGATGAAACAGGAGCTCTGCAGTTAGTTTTTTCTGCCAGGCATCATCACTGCAAGGGCAGATGGGATTTGCTCAGGATTCATCTGCATGGGTTATGACACTTTGGGGAGCACCCCAAGCATTGATGTTTCTTCCCAGGCATGTCTGCAGAAGCACCTCAGGCCTCATAGTTGTTTAAATCCACTGTAAAAATAGATTGGTGGTTATTTTGATTTTGAAGTATAGAAAAAGGAGTTTTGGTGTCTCAACATTTATGGAAGACATCTGAGAAGACAGGTACTACTCTCTGTGACTGTTTTCTGCAGCAGTACAGAGACCTAGCAGATGCCTCCTCTTCACAGGATGCTGAAAGAGTCAGACAAGAGGAAGGATATAAAGAGGACAGAGAGTATGTGAAGCACATAATATATCCTCTGTCTGATGTGAAACATCTGATTTTGCTGCAGTTCTGTAATGTGAACAAAAAATAAAATTCAACCAACCACCCCAATTCTGCTCTGTTTCAGGGGAAAAGTGTGATGAATCTTTACCTGAAACTGCCTCTCGTCTGGGAAAACACTCTGCAAACTCAGACAAAAGTTCTACGTTCTGTTCTGAAACATCTGCTGAACTGCAACTTGTATCTCTGATTTCAAAGATCCTGATTCTGGCTACAATTCCTTTCTCTAAACTGGAATCAAGATCATGTGGACCAACAAACAAAACTTTAGTCAAACAAAGCCAAACCCAAATAATGGATTTGGGATTTAAAAAAAGTAAATCAAAAGCAATCTTAAAATATAACACGGTAATTGGAATGGGTTGCATCTGTTCAAATATCAGTTTAAGCATCACATTTACAAGTAGAAAATACTTCAGAATTATGAAGCACAAGGGGCAGAAACAGCATGAGTAAGACATAAAAAGATTTTATGTACAATGGCATGGTTTGGAGCACACAAATCGCAGGCCTGCCATTCAGAGTTTTAATTTCACCTAGGCAGAGGTATTTGAACAGAAGTTCCTCACTCTTTTTCCACGCACAGCTCCATAGTGAGGCTCAGCAGTGGCCCTTCACAAGTGCACCTTTTGTGTCAGCTGCTGGAGCGTGTTCCAGCCATGAGTTAGGGGGTGCTTTTTGCCTCCAACCAGCACCCGCATTCTTTAGGCATGACTTCAGCAACCTATACAGCCAGGACTGGAGCTGACAGAGCAAACTGGCTTTGGCCACAGCTCCCGAGGCCATCTTAAACAAGGATAAGGTCTGCATGGCAAGAGTCTCTATCCTGTACCACAGAAAATTGTATGTGTGTACACTGGTTGCAGCTGAACCAAACCAGAATTTCCGTGGTATTTTGTAACACTCCAGAAAGTGTGGGGAGAAGCTGCGTGCACACAAAGACTCACAGCTGCCCAATAAAAATAAGCATTTAAATGGATTAGCCAGACAACTGTGCTTTCAAAATTGCAGTCGTTGCACAGCTACATAAATCAGAGGGATTTATAAATATTTGTTTTTCCAGATAAAAGGAGGATATTAGTGGGTTTTTTTAAAGTGCATTCACTGCCGCTATCTGTCCCTCCCAGCCATAAACAAACAAACAAGGAAACAAAACAAAAACAAGGCATGCAAATTATGCATGCAAAAATTGTAGTAACAATTTTAGACTTGGGGATTTTGGTTTAAGCTTAACATAAAAAGACAACTTACTAATGTAAGTAGCATGAAAGACCTGATTTTTTTTAACTTTTTGAAGACTGCTGAACTCGATGAGTATTTGAGAGATCTGGAATTTAAGTTAAGGCATGTCCTCTGACTAGAGGATGCTATTATGGTACTAGTTTACAATATAATCTACAGATTCTGGAAAGACAGAATTCTATGCAATTTCTTTCTCAAGACCTGAATATAATCCATCCTCCCTAGTCTATTTGAAAAACTGTTTCCAAACAAGAAGACTCATTTAACAAGTCCACATCCTTAACACACACACAGAGGCTCCTCTGTCAGCTACTGATGGGCAAACATGTTTATGCGGAAGCTCTGTTCAGAGCTCTTTTTTACTGTGAGAAGCCATTTTCCTTCAGGAAAATGGTGTTTATGAACCATTCTGTCCCCACACAGCAAGTTTTGAATGACAGATTCAGGAAAACAGTATTAAAAAGAAATTACTCTCTTTCATAATCCATCAGCTCAGCTAAAATAGTAAATCAGAGGAAAGTCAGACACAAATGTAATCCCCTAGGAGTAGAATCAGTTAGAATAGATTTGAAGAAAAATACACATCCTTCTCAAATTCAGTAGCTTGGATGGTTATATTTGTCTCTGTCAAATTACATGCAAAGGAGCAGAATAATAGAATTCAATACCCTGGGGACATGCTATCGTGATAGATGCATCTAACTTCCACAACTATTAATGGGAATTATATACTGAGTATTGAGAAAAGGGCATATGCATAAAACTACACACTTCTAATGATATTCAACCTCAGGAAAACTTTCTTTTCCTGACTTCTGTGGCAAAGATCCTACTGCTGTGGCATGCTGTGAGTTATCAGATTACTTGGTAAAGAAGTATCTCTCTCAACAAAGCAGCATCTCCTTTGTCTGCCAAAGGTAAATTTGCTAACATATCCCCCGGGTATCAGCTGTTCCTTTTCATGCATTTGCAAATTACTCCCTCAAGTTACCTTTGAGGCTGTGAATCACTAGCTGGCAATACCACCCTGCTGAAATAAGGGCACAAATAATCAGCTCCTTCATTTATATCTGAAGCTGAAATTTTACTGGGCTTAAAGGAAAATAAAAGCCATGACTGAAAACTGCCCATTCTGAAATAAATAGGTATTTCACCCTTAAAAACCTCTCTCGAAGCTTCACTGGAAGGTCTATTACCTAAATCACATGCAAAGAATTCATTGACTATACTGTAAAAGTGAGTATTTTAAGGCACTTGCATCTATATGAGTGTATGGTCCACCCACATTAAAAAAAAATAACTGTGGACACCAAAAGACCTGCATGTAGGAATACAACACTTCTTGTTCCATACAACAACACATTACTCACTGCCTGCAGCAGCCAGCCCCCAGCGGGGCTTGCATTACAATATAAGGGGAGGACATTCCCACATTACCTGGTGTTCAGCAGGAAGGGACTTGCCAGTCTAAAATGTTTAGTCTACCTGCCTGAAGATGTGTGAGGGACTGCAGGCTCTTACATTTCGTTTATGATGAGGCAGAATATAATTGTAAATTTGAAACGTACACATTGAGTTGGATTTCCAGGGTTTTCCCCTCCCAGTTACTTTAGGTAATAGTTGTTACTCTAAATCCACTATTTCAGTCCTCCAGTGATACCTTCAGTCATTCCTAAGACCATAATCTTTCTCCAGGACTCTAAGACAGCATACACACTTGCAAGCTTCTTTAAAAGAAACATTGCAGAGAAAAAGACTAATTTAATCTCTACAAAACAATTCCTTCTATTGAAGAGAAAGCTGGGAAGAGATAAGACAGAAGCACAAGAGCAAGCGTATCAAGCAGCAGCTCAGAACCCACCACTGCCTCTCAATTTTCATCTGAATACCTCAAACCTCATCCAATTACTTCTACCATTTTTTTCCCTAACAGCTGAGAACTGTGAAAAGCAAAATACGATGACACTTGATAAAATTTTAAATGGTGCAGTTCATTTCTGGCACAGCATAATGCTTCTCTGCTACTACATAATGCTCTTGCTACTGCAGGATAGAAGATGTTTACTGTCACATATATTAGTTAAATTTAATAGGATAAGATCTTCAGCAGATGCTGTGATTTCTGAGTGTTGCTATGTCAAATTATCCTCGTTGATGTTTAATATTTTAGAGTCATCAGTGTTCCTGGATATTGGTCATCATCATCCTTCATCTGGAGGGCATTTATTCAACTGTAGAAATCAGTAAGAATCTGCATGATGTCTAAGGACTTCTATGAAATGCCTTGATTTATTTAATCAAATGCCAAGCGGATTGATAATTATGTCATGAAAATACTATTTCAACAACTGTCATTGAGGAGGCTGTGCATAACATGGTCATCGCAGCCGAACCACTCAGCATCCCTTTAAACACCACCATTCAGTTACATGCTTTGTTATGGTTTCTGGTGTAACTGTTCAGTGACATGGGCAGCTCATTCTCCAAAGCTGTCATTTTGGCATTTCTCACAAATACTGCACTCATGTAGAACACAGTATGTTTTTAAGAGTGTTCTCATAAGGCAAAACAATTCCAAGCTTTCCCAACACAGTAATAGCTTAGACTATATCAGAGGAAAGTGTTCCATGGCAATAGAGACATTTTTTTTATTCCTTGGATGTAAAACTTTATAACTCATGCATATTTGAAATATCCCTGTACAACATTAGTTAGCAGAGTAGTTTAACTGTTTTGTTACTTCTGGAGATGCTAGTCCTAATTCTGGGGGGGATGTGAGCGATACCAGCCTGGTGGTGGAAACCGCTGCAACATAGATTTAAAGGTTGCAAAAGCTCAATGACTCTGTGGATAATATTCCCAGTCTGGCCTTCTGAAAGTGAAGCCATTCCACTCAGCTAGTTTTGCAAAGCCCTAACTTATCTGGGTATGTGTTTAACAAGCCAAACCCCATCTTAATTTAGAGATTCACACTGGAAAGTCCGTCACATCCCTTGGCAGTACTCTAATAATGAAAGTATCCTGCTTGCTAAAAATGCACACCTTGTGTGGTTTCATTCACCTACAGCTTTCATTTGTCAGAACGGATGCTTTTTCATCTTTCATAATATCCTCCCCCTCAGAGTCTAAAATATCAAGTTAGATCAGCTTAACACCTTATTTTCCACCAACTAACTGTGGCAATCTTCCACGTGAGCTCTGCTACCTACAGCTGGCAGGGCAGATTTAGCTAGGTTGCACTACCTTACCTTTGCCTTGAGGCAAATGATCCCAGTTAGTGGTGTTTATGTTATGTGTGGTACCTTAACAAGGCATGGCAAAGTGCCTGCATATCTGACCAAAACCATATCCAGCCAGAGAACAGCTGCTGTAGGTACTACTCCTAATTCTTTTGTTCTTCCCATGCCCAAAACCACAACAGTCCATCATTTGGAAAAAGCAGGAAATCATTAACATTAAACTCTTACCTGAAAATGCAAAAAAGACAGCATGGTTCCCTAAACAAACTGTACCTCCTTCTTCCTTACCCACTGCAGGCTAAGGACGATAGAGTGGAAATTGATGCCCTGGTAAAAGCAAACTACATCTCATTTTCAAAGGCACAAAATGGAAACTTAAATCAAAATCCACCTTTTCAAGGGAAAAATTATGATTGTATGGGTAGTGTAAGTACTCATGCTAAGCACCAGGTCAGAAAAGCAGGTGTCAGTGCTTTCTATTTCTAGGTATGTGGTTATGATAGTGGTAAATGTGTCTTGTCATTAGCTTTCAAGGATAATACTTCAAATAATTAGTGGTTTGTTTCTAGCATTTGCTACTCACCTTCACCCATGAGAAGGCCAATAAGTTTCTGACTTCAAACCACCAGTAGGTACATGCCTGATAAACATACTATAAGCCACCAGAACAAAAAAGCCTAGTTTGGGAATGTGCAAATTGGCTGAACCATGAGTAATATATATGTAGACAACTGAGGGAAAAGCTAGGCCTTCAGTGGTCAAATGGAAGCAAGTTACCAATGCCTCCACGTGCCTCATCAAGCTCCTGGCAAACACAGCCTCTTAACCTGAGAAAAATAGGGGAGAAAAAAAGTGCTAACATCTTATTGGACTTGACAGGGTGTTTGAGATTGTTGAGAATTTCTGGATGCCCTAAAGGCTTTAATCCAGAATTTCTGTAGAGAAAAAACAGTGGTTATGACACTCTTTGAACCTCAGTTTCTCAATCACAATAGACAAGTGTTGAAACAATCTCTGTTTATTTCCCACAAGTTCTATAATTGTCTATAGAAATTGTAATGAACACATCATTGCACTATTTTTTGCCACATGTTAAGCAACACAAGTTGAAAATTTGGAAATACTAATATAAATGATTGTACTGAAGTTTAACGGTGGCATCAAAAATACTATGGATGAAATCACGGGAAGCTGGAAATCTGTGTTTGAGCCTCCAAGGACTAAGAGCCTTCTCATTTCCTAGCTCACTGCTTTAACCAGAGGCCAAGATGCAAAAGTTGTTCTTAGTTATAAGTCACCAACAAATCTTGTCTCCTTCTATCATGTAAAATAAGGAGCATCTAATCCCTTCTAGCCTGTATAGGAGGAGCTTTCATGCCTAATACAGATACTTTGAAATCTTCTTAGGGTCAAGTGCATATTTTTTTTAATAACTCAATGGGATATGCCTGAGTCTTCATTATGAACCCCAGTTCCTGAATATTAGCTGGAATTACATTTTTATTTTCCATCATAAGCATTAAAATCAGGGGACATATATGTACAAGAATCCCTAGGCGGCTTCTTGCACTAATAAATACTCATCATACCAGTGTGACCTCAGGGAAAAGTGAGAACACCAAAGCCCCCAGCCAGCCAGAAACCATAAGGCAAAAGTGTAAAATGTGAGAAGTAAGGAGTTTGTGAACAAGAAGCTGACGGAGAAAGAAAAAACAAAAATAAAGAAATATGTTTTGGTTGTATTTTCTTTTCCAGAACAGTTTACCAATCTCTTCCTGCTGAACGTTTTCTATACACATGATCCAGAACAAAGAGAGAGCAGATGTGGCTTTAGTTACAACCAGACAGTGTGGCATTCCTGTTTACATGCAAACTTGGGTTATGATCGCTCTGAAAGCCTCGTGGCCTGGCACTGTACTTACCAGATGAGAACACTACAAACGTAATAAAAGGATCAGCTTCCCAGATTTTTGACTTAAGGCATTCCCTTGTGGTAAAGTTGGGTGAGGAAATGGAAGAAGAGACTGAGGGGAAGAAGGGAAATTCAATAGTCCAGAAGCATGTATTGCTGACCTAGTTACTTTGTGAAGGTTTAAATAAAGGAGCTTACGAAGTCATGACTATTACATGGTCCCCTCTGATCTTTTCATGAGGATGAGAAACGGTTGTTTTCAGTTTAAAAAGGAAAAAAGATTCTGTATGTAAAGTGTCTCTTTGTTGTGCTGTGAACTCCCTGGAGTGAATATCAGTCACCCTGCAGGGGCTGGAATAATGAATGAATCCATCAGGGAACAGGCTTTCTTCTCCTGTGACATGCTTTGGGGGACCACCCACACGCATGTCAGCCTCTTCTCTGCAAAGTGCTGCCTCTAAAGCCTTCCCCTGTCTCAGCCAGCAAGGATCCCTCCTCCTAGAGCCCCTCACTGATGGACTTTAGATACTCTCAGGCTGAGGAGTGACATGACCATGGGTCTCCCACTTTCAGGGCAAAAGCTCTAACCACTGTAGGAAAAGGAGGCAAGGCAACCGTGAAAATTGGTAATAGGAGCTGTGGCGAGGTAGAAGGTACACAGCAGGGCAGCTGGCCTACTGCCACAGCACAGTCACTGCAGAATCACTGATCTCCTTGTATGCCAGAGACAAATGAGAAGGGTAATTGCTGCATGCTGGTGGGCAGAACTGGTCAAAGGCAATAAGAGATCAAACACCACTGCAAACGACAGCTCTTCTCCTGAAGTCTCCATTGGTTCCTGACTGCAGATTGACAAACTTGTTCAATATTTTTCAAAATGTAATTAAATGCTTCCCATTAGTGAAACACACAAAAATTTACTCTTTACCCCCTGCGCCCTTTCTGTAAGTTTCTCAAGAAGAATGGAAAACTCTGAAATCACTACCCAGTCACATTAAAGGAAAGCTTAAGACAGCTACAGAACTGAGAGCGGAGCATCCCAAGTGGAGCCTGAATTTGCACAGTGGATACTCACTGCATAATGAAGGAATATTTTCAGAGATTAGACAGGTGGAGGAAAAAACTGGGAAAGGAAAAAGAGGTAGTTACATCTATCCTATTTCCCCAAGCATACACTTCAATGGCCAGAAGTCACTCGCATATGCTGCTGGCCGCAGTACTTGAAGGTATGCTGAGTCCTGATGTAACTATGACTTCACATTTGCTCCAGCCACAGAGCTCCCAAAGCATATGGAAGTTGGTCAGGACAGCCTGGTAATGCTAAAATCAGGAGGACAGCCAAAACGGTAAGAAGTTTAATCTTCCTTTGAGTACTAAGACCGTTCTTGAATTGCTGTCGAAGCTGTGCTATCCAAACCACTGATGTATTGCAACTTCATGTAACAAGTTTTTAGCAGTATCTAAGCTACTAATGAGGCTCAGGGATCAGAGCAGATCAGTATCTCAAGACATACAAGAACCCTGGATAGGGGTTCTGCTTTCTTCCCTGAAAACAACCAGAAGAGATAACCCATTACTAATTATCTGTGGTCTGCTTCAAAGTTCGGCCCCTTGTACAGCAACATTAAAGATGTGATTATATTAGTTAGTGAGATGAAATCTACAAAATTGCCACATTATCATCCAAAAGCCCCAGGCACTATCAAACCATGCCAAGAGGTTATGCATAGGCATGATGAACTTAACCCAATTCTGGGCTGCAGAATCCTCAGCAGTATTAAAACTGGAGAGAGGTGGCTCACCTGCATCTCACATCTAAAATATTTAGACCCAGGAGAATTACAGGTCAACACTTGATAAATCTAACTGAATCCCCTTTTCTTTCTAAGTCAATAAAATGAGTACCAGCTCACTTATGATCCTTCTGGGTAAAATCTTAAACAAAATTAAAGGAGGCATTTGTCCTTTAGTCCTCATATCCCATTCTCCAATTTTCTTCGTTATTAATTACACCAGCACTAGAAGCTTATCAGTGATGAGGGAGCTTCTGCTTTCATACATCTTAGGAAATGCACACAAGTGTTCTCAAAGGAAAGGCCTGGTCTTGACGAGAAATCATCCTTCTTAGATATTTATCTTTTTTTGGGACTACCTACCCAAAGTCAATTCATCTGCATTCTCCCAAATTCCCCTACCATGACTCTTCCTGGGCAAAAATCCTTAATGATACCTTACAAGGAGTTCAGAAGTACTCTCTTTCCCTTAACTGCCTGAAATCTCCCGTTCCTAATGTTCCGAGGACTTCAAAAAACTGCAGTCAAATTACTCTTTAGCTCCAAGAAAGAGAACCAGATCGCTCTGGCTCCTGTAAGACTGATACCACAAAAGCCTCCTCGAGGGAATTACAGCCTCATAACATACAGTTGCCTATTATTTATTCTGTGGCCAGATTCTGCCAGCTGGTATAAATCAGGGCAGGGTCCTTGCCTTCAACAGAGGAAGCTGATTTATGCCAGCTGACAGTCTGGCTGCACGCGTTCCACTTGCACAATGCTAGTTTTTAAAAGAGACCTGTTAAAGTGCCCCAGGCACGTAAGAACCACACTCGAGTCTTTACTTGGAAAATGTTGCTCCAAGGAATAGAACTGTGAGACCTTCCCACTGCTCTCTGGGTGCACTGTTCAAATTCACTTGCTTTTTTAACAGAAGGAAGTGTCTAAGCCCTGACAGAGCCACCACAACCTTAGGAACAAATACAGATTTTCTAATGTCCCCTGCATAGACCAGTTTTTTTAAACTGAGCTTTAATGCTGCATTAAACGAAGCCCACGGGAACACCAATGCAATGTTTTGGAGGAACTGATCAGCTGCACAGAGGGCAGAGTTGATCTTTCAAAACTCGTGTTACTGGTAACTATAAACACACTATGAAGAATGTGGTGTGACTTGCAAATCACTGGCTGAACATACAGCTTTGGCTGCTTGATAAATCTTTCTTTTCTACCTTAAAACCTCAGGTATCTCCTTACAGAACAGGCAACAGCTCATTTGAGGGTGTGGGTTGAAGTCCTTGGGTACAAACAGAAGACAGTAGGAAGTAAGACAGCTTTCTAATACCTCTGGTTTCAGACTGCCATTGGAAAGGTACAGTGCTAATCCCACTGTAGGGATGTAAGTGCTGGGTTGTAAACTGAAGGATGTTTTAAGTGTGAGGAAGCAGACTCTTCTATCTGTTCCTGGAATCTATTCATTTCAGACAAATTTTTGCCAAAATACTATTCTGGGTGAGCAGAGAACTGGAATCCTAGAATCAGGCTAACAGGACTGTTAATAATCAAAATTGTGGTTTCTTTGAATGACAGAAATTTCTGAATACAGCTTGTTATTATGCTATGAAACAAAGACTAGAAGACACCAGCAATTCAGAGCACTGCCATTCTCACCCAACAAGGAGCAAATCAACACGTGGCTACAGGTCAACCTTGAAAATGCTGTCAGGAGAATGTTCTTCCTGCCTCACAAAGTGCTTCAACATTTCATACATTTTCATATTCACAGCAGAGTGAAACAAATATCGTTTGAGGTGGTAGCTATGGCGATGTCTATACTTGCATGCCCAGTGGGAGGGTGACAACCCTCCAATATCCTGGGGAGAGTGGATAGGGGTAGCTCCAGTTTCAAACGTGCATTCTGTGAGTCAGGCCACGCACTTTATCCCACCTTTCTTCCATTGACCAGTGCTTATTCTAATTATTGATTAATGATTATTTCTCTATCTCTCTATATCAGAAATTCCACTGTGGACTATGGAAGGAAAAAAAAAAACAAAAACAAACAAATGTTTCCTGATTAAAATTTAATGGAAACTGGTACATTTCCACAAATTGTTTCAGTTTTGACAAATCAGCATTTTCCCATGAAAAACAGTGTCAAAAACTCTCAACCAGCTCTAATTCTAACCAGATTAACTCAGGGATGAATGCCAGCAGGAAGTTCTAGCTAAATACCAGTTGTTTGAGCAAAGGAAAACTACTTCTTCCCGAGATGATCTTCCCAGAGGTGAAAAGGCTTTAAAACCCATATGAATAAAAGGACAGGCAGTTCCAGCTGTAGCAACTACAATGGCATTCTTAGCAAGGAAATGGCATATTTAAAAAAATATGCACAAACATAGACAAATTAGCAACTAGTATTTCCCCTGACACTGCTGATGTTATTGTCTCTTAAAATCTAGAACAGTTGCTAAAACATTGCAGCAATGCAAACAAGCTGACATTAGCCCATATGATCTGCTGGGCAGAGCCCTTAATACATGCTTCAATCTAAATTCTTCTTAAATCCCTAGAAGCTAATGGACACATACAAATGATGACCATGCTGTCAACAGGAAAAAACAGAATTAAGCAATTCCTGGTGAAATTTGTTAATTCTAACTACTCCTCTGGATGAGATTCCATCAGTGGATGGTGTTTGAAGCAATTTGCTCTCCTTCCATATCTTACCCTAAACATCTGTACACAACTAAAACTGTGTTCTTTCAGGCAGTAGGATATAAGATGTTGTACTCAACAAATGCCAGTGCTGATGCTCTATTGTTATGCCAGAGTGCAGACATAATACAAAAAACAACTGTTGAAGACTTAGCTGAGTCACTGAGGACCCAATTCTACAAATGTTTAGTGTCAACTCATTGCTTACAGTGGCACTTGCCCTGTCCCAGTGTGTATGCCCACTCCTTGCTGTAAAAGCAATCTACCTCTGTAGTAAGAAGCTTTTCCACTGTCTTTTAATACAGCACCTGCCACTGAAGTTAAACTTCAAAAGGACTTTGTCTGTCAAACCCAAGGCATATTCTTTCTGATTTATTTTAGTCTATTTTAACCTTCCAGTATAAGAGTTCATAGAAAAGCACAGGTATTTTTTCATCACCTTTTATTTTATTCTTGAAACCGTTTTATAAGGGTTTAAAATCCACTTCCCATTAACCTGTTGGAAAAAAAAAAGAAACAAAAGCCCCTCTAACAAAAAAAAAATATTAAGGCTAAAGACCTATTAAGTACCAAAATCTCAGTACTAACTCTCTTAGACTAGGATTCAGCCAACTTTCTTTTTCATATCAGGACAGGCTGTCCACTACTTTGTGCTGGGAATCCCTTGCACTCTCCAGCATCTTCACAGACTGGTTGATATCTCAGTCAATTTTACTGAGTTTGCAATGCTCTGGCAATACAAACTACCTAATGTCTCTGGGATGTGCCTACCTGGGAATTTCCCCTGAGCCAAAAGGCTCCTCTGTGGCAAAGGAGATGATGGTGTGATCTCCCACCTGCCTCAAGAAACCCTTTCATTCCCTCTGTTTGTCAGGTGCCAGAAGGGCTGTGGGAACCACAGGCCAATCGAGACTGCAGCAGGCCATGTCCCTCCTGCTGATCCTAGGAGCACAGAGGTGGCTGGAAGCCCTGCCTTTCACTGTGCCACCAACGCTCAGCTGTAGCCATGCTAGCCTGTGTACAGACCGGACAGACCACTTCCATCAGAATCTGTCCCACCGCACTAGTGAGCTTGTTTCACACCTGGCTGATACAAGTGCACCCCATTATGCAAGATCCAAGAGTATCAGACTGGGCCCAACCCGTTGGTTTTGCTCATTTTGGCAATACTGAAAGTAAGGCACAGCTCTTCTGAGGTTGGAGAAGCGCTAGTGAATACTAGCAAAGTGCATGTAGCACACACACTATTGAGAAAAGAGTTCCTACACCACAAATGCAAAAAATATCAAAGTATTACATTGAAAACATCTTGCAGAGGAAATACAAGCATCGGAAACTCCAACAACTGGTGCTACAGCGATACTGTGCTCTTTTTTTTTTCTCACCTCAAAAGTGCAAATGCTTTCTAAAAGCCTTTGAAAAAAACAAACTTGCAAAAACCCCCACAAACCAAACCACAAAGAATTTTCCTTCTGGTAAGAGCCTGATACCATATTTGCTCCTACGTTCGGAGTTAACCTTGTCACAATGATAACTCTTATCAGGCACCATTATAGGATGCTGCATCTTTGAAATGGTAACAATTCATCCCAGAAAGGAGCATTTCATTTCGAAGCAATGTTGTTTGACTAAAAATAGGTCATATAATAGTAAGTGTTTATAAAATATGAGTGAAAAAATACTGTGAATATGAAAAACTCTGAATTACTCCATTGCCCTTTTCTTTGAAATTACTTTTGAACTGAACCTGCTATAACTCTGTGTAACTCTACTAATGCTGATGGAACTACATTCATTTGCAGCAGCTTAAGATCTGGCTCATAATTTTTTGATAGAAACCATTCCGATATGGAATTCACCACCTGAGTATTAGAGAAGCACGTTAATGCCAAGGAACTAAAAATAGCAAGTAAACAATGGTGTTTTTCAAAGTCTTAGGTATAAAAGCCTCACAATTCAAGGATACCCCATAAATAGAATAAAATGCAATAATATCTCTCATATATTCCCTACTTCCCTCCTGAAATACCTGGAAAATTGCCAGTTTTAATGGGGGGCAGGAATGCATTTTAGACCCAATCATGTTACAAATATGTTCCATCACGTTACAAGATGTTTGCTCTCCTACTTCCCTTTTGCAAATGCCTGAAGCTCTGAATTTGATTTTCATATTATAAAATTAACGAACTCTGATATGGCTTTCAAAAACAATAGACAATAATGCAAATAGAGTTTGGCTGAATGGAGAAATTAAGTTCCTGATGTTCAGCGATGAACAATTATTACATGGATGATTCCAAGAAATCAATTTCTGGTTATGATAACCCAAAGATAAACTAAAAATTCATATTCACTTGAACACACAAGCATCAATTTCTTATGTGGGCAACTGCTGGTTTGCACTGACATTAATTGATTAAATGGTCAATAAATAATTCAAAATCATTCAAAAAAAAAAAAAATCACACCTTGCCCCTTTACTCTATGCAAAAAAAATTCAATTACTTGTGTGTAGTACAGGACATAAGAGCATCTTTTTTAAATGAGATAATTCCTATTGAAGCTGTTCATGAATTTGTGGGTTTGTCCAAAATCTTTATGGGAATATGTCATTTTTGTCTAATATTTTGCTGTTAAGAATGTTAAAATGAGATTTTAGCTGGAGCTTTATTAACCAGCCATCTGGTTAGTTAACAGGCATACCTGGGAACTGAGCTCTTCTGAGACTGATATATCTCCTTTTCTCAGCCTCACTATACTACTGAGTTATTGCAAAATAAGTAGCTCTTTTTTTTTTCCTGTTTTGTTTTCCCCCAAGCATTTGGCAGTTCCAGTTTTCATTCTGATGCCAAATAACTACCAACACCAAAACCTCACACTTTCTGTGCCACAGAACTGTTGCTTTCTGATCAACTCTTCCTCTCATAATAGAATCCTATGACACAATAGATTCCTACAGTGATTATCAAAACAACTTTTGGAGCTATGGGATAGATTATCTGACAATAGGTATGCTGGAATTGTAACCAGCATTCTTCTTTTTCCTCACTGGACCTATGACAAGAAAGAACAAACTCTTGAGCCATGCCTGTTTTTAAAAATCTACCCACAGTTTGAGACTGTCTGTAACTGATTGAGTGGGAAAAAAAGTATAATATAATATAATAATAAATAATACAAGATTAACAAAAGTGCTTCTCCATTTAAAGTTTTTTGTGATGAGAATCTGCAAAAATTTGGGGCTGGGGTCAAAATAAAAGCCATCACTAGTTGAATATGATTTCTATTAATGAAAAGTTATTAAAAATATACAAAAAATTAACAAGAAGCTGCACACCTTAAATTTAATATAATTTTGAGCTGTGGGACACCATAGTGTCTTATTCTTACACTGTTTTTTTCTTCTGCCCTAAGCTTGCATGAGTAACTTTGCAGGTATGCAAAACCTGTTGACTTTGACAGGGCTGTTAATGAAGCATGAAGTTATCCAAAACTGCACATAGCTAAAGGCAGTAGCTATTCAAGAGTTATCTACTTTATGTTATTATGTTTCAGCCAAAATTTGGGATCACTACTGACCATGAATGGACCAGACATGAGAATCAGAGGGCCCAGAGCAAAGTTTGTAGAAGCCCAGGTGTCTGCACACCTTACCTGAAGACTAAAACTAGATGTGCTATCACAAGACATCTTAGAAATCTACTTAATTCTTTCACAAGTGTTTCAGATGCAGTTTGGTGCAATCTGCTGTTCTCTTTTTAGGTTCACCACTTGTGCTGCAACATGATTTAAGGCCTAACCTTGATAGTGCAGATGTTAATTCACAGACGTGGGTAACTACTGGTAGGACAGAGATGAAAAGCTCCTCAGGGCATGAATCTTGTTTCTGCAGCAGAACTTTAAGCTCATAGTATATTATAAATTATAATATGAAGACTACTGTAAGCCACAGACCCCGAAAACCTATCTAAAGACGTCTTGGTAAAAGCAGGGTAAGGATTACCGAGTGTCACTTTTAAAGTGAGTCAAACAACATGCGCAGCCAGTGCTAGAGGAATGAGTGCTTTTCAGTCCAACTGCGCACAGCCACGGCTAAACTCCGCTCTTGGCAGAAACTCACACGGAACCCAAGTTTTGCTAACCAAGTGCAGACCCCCGCAGCAGCGGGCTGTGTGGCCACGCACAGGCTCTCGCTGTGAGAGCCATCCGAGGCACCTTCCAGCCCTGTGGCCGTGGCTGCGCAGGGAGAGCCGGTGCCCAGCCCGAGCGGCGGTGCCGGGGCCGGAGCGCGCTGCGAAGGGGCCGCGGGTTCCCCGGCCCGTACCGGCCGNNNCGGCACCAGCTGCGGGAGCCGCCGCATCAGCTGCGGGCAGGGCCTGCAGCCGTTCCCGCGGCCACCGCGGGCAACCCCCTGATGCCCTCTCCGAGCTCCTCCGGCCCGAGCAGACGCTGCTGATTTCCTTCCAAATCCGCTCCTTTCTCCCCCCTCCTCCCTCCACGGACGGACCTCAGCTTTGGCCGCGAAACCCCGACATTCCCCGTCCTTTCTTCCCCGCTTACTCTCCCGCAGGGCCATCAACAAACACGCTCACCACTCCCAAAATGTTTCCAGCCTCAAAACTTTCTCAGCGACCGTGTCCCCCCCGCCTCCCGCGGCGGACGCCTGTCCCTC
>WEKY01012840.1:2804-47212 GCA_013390045.1 Picathartes gymnocephalus | reverse complement strand
TTTTTTTTTTTTTTTTGCACTGGAATAAACCACTCAAGGTGCAAACTATCACAGTTACACCATTCATAACCACAGCCTCTTCTTCTCTTCAGGGAGCCATAAAAGTTTTCTAAGAATCAGAGGAAACCCAATAATTCTTACACATGAAGAGATACACTGCTTCCGATGAAGTGCTCAAAGATTCTCAGCTGGAATGCATGGTGGTGAAAGAGGCTCCTGGGAAGCATGGGTAAATTTCTTTTCTCATGAGTAAACATTATGATCTAAAAAAATAATTGCTTTGCCTACAGCATTGAACGGATTTTTAAACAAGGAAGTATGTTTATTCTTATTTCTGTTGTTTACTTTTTTGTATGGGACATGAACCGAAAAATTGGGGGATAACTCAACTCTGTGGACATGTTTTTTTCTGTGCAACACGCAAGTAATAACTATTGCCCCACAGTGTGGATAGGATTTATCTATGAGGATTTATAAGGCAGAATTAACTTCAGAGGTGTAAAACACCATAAATGATATATGTACTTCATAACTCTAATATGCTTTCTTCTACACGGCCTTTCAGGTGCCAACATCCCTCTCTTTCCAATGTTCAGGTTGATGACACTTAACAAGACATCTGTAGTATCAAAAGGGATTCATCTAAGGCTTGCTCACATCACCACTTACTGCTTGTAGCTGAGTACCAATCACAGACTAGCAACGTGAGCTTCCAGGTGAGAAAGAAGTGGTGACAAGTGAGAACTGCAGGTGTGGATAGAGTGTGCAAGCCAATATGTGATAAGCGGGAACCAGTGTGAACTTTGGTTCCAAAGCCTAACACACATCTTGCAAAGGCAGCACTTGCAGCCCTTGACAGGAATTAGAGGTTGTTTTGCAGCACCCACAGAGTAACCTTCTGCTATTGCTCTACAGAGGGTGCAGACCACTTTCAGCTTTTGCAAAGCAGTTTACTGCAAGCACTTCTTTGTGGGCTCACCCCTGCCACGCTCTTGTACACAGGCATCTATCTGTGCTGCTCAGAGCATGCTGCTGCTGGGGGCTTTCTGCCTCCTTCTGCAGAAGCAGCCATTTCTGGCCTTCACCCACACCATTAAGAGATGGGCTCCACTTTGTAAAGTCTGAATCTGGCTCCAAACACCGTTTTCTCCAGCATTCACAGGAGATCTTATCCTAGGTTTGGGCTTGCTCCTTTCAGATCATAAGACCAGCTGCAAAACTTGTATTCCAGCCAAAACTTCCTCAAAGCTTCGGGGTCTGTGGTTGTAGCTCCGGTTTAGCTCCATTTCTAGCTAATTTAGAAAACTCTATATGTAGAAAACTTAAGGCCAGACATTTGTCCAATTGAAGTCAGTAGAGTCTTGCTTTCTTGACACTGAGTAAAAAAGGGCACTTAGGTCATATAGGTAAGATTAATACTAACTAGAATATTTAGGAATTTTCCTACAGGCCTAACATTTATTTGCAGATCAGCCACCCTAGGTCTGTAGAATTCTCCATTTCATGATCTCATTTTATTACATTAAATGCATAGACATCTCTATATAATATTAACTCAAGAAACACGTCCAAAAGACAGTCCTTGTTTAGTTTGACCTTATACCTTCCAATTGTTGCCCCTGAAGGGGTGGGTTGTTTCCTCTAGGAGATTTAGTGCAGAGTTAGGATATAACTGATGAGTGTGGGCCATCAAGCCATTCCAAGGAAATGATTGTTATATTCCTGCCATTGTATAAAACCCAGATTAGAGCCAGGTAGGTGAGAGCTGATGGTGCACTGAGTGGCTCAGAACATCCTGCCCAAAGGAAAGGACAGGGCTGTAAGCAGAGCACAGCTCTCCCCAGGGTCACAGGTGAGTTTTTAGAACAGTTTTTGCTCTTAGCTCTTTGTTGCAGAGGGTTTTGGCAAACATCTCGCTCTAGGAAAAAGAGTCTTTCTAAAATGTATGTTATTAGTTATCTTTGTTTGTTTGTTTGTAATGAAATTAAGATTGCATGAGTTGTGCTCACTGAGCAGCACAGAAACAGCAGTTGGCTTGAAACAAAATGAGCTCTAGTTGAAAACCCTCATCTTCTGATACGTTGGGCAATTTCCTCATATAGGTGTGATAAAGGTTATTTGTATAAACAGTTGTTTCTCCAGCAGTGTACAAAGAAACACTATCAGTAGCAGGGGTGGCTGTGGTCACAGCTAAGCAGTCTCAGTGACCTTAGGTTGCTAACCTAGCACTACTTTGCTCCTGGGCTCTGGTCAGCCTTTGAAACACGCCAGTGGGTTCTGTTCAGTCTCTGTGTGAAACCTCATTGTGTCAGATGAAGGAAATCTTCATCTATCTGAATTTCATTTCAGCTGATAATGACAGCTGTTTTTTAAGTGCTTAGAAAACCAGCCAGAGCAAAAAGACTCTATCAGACGTTAGAGGTCGGAACAGAGTCCTGGGAAAATCTACAGTTGCAGCAGAACCTGTCATGTCAAGCTGCTATTCATGTAGGTTAGGCTGTGTAAGGAAGGAAAGAGGAATAAATTTCTGTGGCTACTTACAGTCCCATCTCTGTTCTGTTACTGCTCTTACCATATGAGTATAGGCAAGAGATTTAAGATTTTCCTTAAAGTAATTTCAGGCAAAATAATCCACAAGGGAATTATTTTAAATAGTTGTTGAAAAGACTGCCAAGGGGAATGAGAGAGAAAGTGCCACTCCTTTTTAACTGGGTGGAAAGATATTCTTGGAGACTAATGTGGTAAGAGTTCATCTGTAGCGTGGTATCTTGGCATCGTACAGTATTTTGTGCCATTGCTGTGACAGCAAACCTACCTACAATGGTTTCACAGAGAGATTGAAACAAGGAAAGCAATTTTTAATTTAATTATCTTCTGGAGAGAATTATTTAACTTTTAGTTTTTAATTAATTACTTAATTATTTAATTTTTAAAAATGTTAATTTAATTATCTTCTGTGGAGAATTATAAAACAGTGCCTCACAAGTGACAAGAAGCAGCTCTTCAAGGACTACCAGTTTGCACATAGGTTGACAGAGTTAGCAAGTGTTTTTGCAGCAGTGCCACCTGGCCTTCCGTTGGAGGAGGAGAGTGCAGAACACATACCCCTTGGTCAGATGGACCACAGCACAAATCCGTTATTTAAAACTGACTGATATTTGTAATGAGGTTAACGTTCAAGTTCAAACACTTTCGCAAAATAGTTAGCACAAGTGACTGGGTCTACCTCTGAGCTGTGGCCAAGAATAAAATATAGCCAGTCAAATTTGAAGGCGTCCAACCTTCTTCCTTGAACAAACTATGACATTCTCAGAAGTTCTTGATTTGTAATCAGAATTAATTAGATGAATTCAGTGAGAGAGATATCTGTGGATTTATTTACCTTGAGAGAGATATCTGTAGATTTATTTACCTTCATTAATGTCAAACAACATTGGACAATTAGGATTCTCTGTGAATCATCTGGAAAGGATGAAGTCATTAGTATTCCTTTTGCTCACCTAACAAGGTCCTGCTTTTAATATTAAAGCAAAATTCAAAACTCTTCCCCAGGGGCTATAGTTATTTTACTGCTATTTACTCTGAGTGCTTTTCTAATTTTGAAAGTAACAGTTCTTAAACTGCTGAAGTCTTACCGGGTAGTAAGAACTCTTCTCGTGTTGGAAGCTTAAACAATTCATATTGCTCAGCTGATCAGGAATGTTGTTTTTCTTCAGTATGAGCTATAGTCATTAGATCCATGTATTCATTTTTTGTGACACCCCTGAGAAATGACTCCACTGTGTTACTGCTCCACAAAGGAAGGAAAAGAGGGAAGCAGCAAATATAGCAGCTTTCCCTGATCTGAGGAAGTTGCACGAGAAACATTCTTTATGATATCCCTAAGAGGATCTGTTGGGTAAACCAACTTAGTTCCATATTCCCCAGGAGTTCTCTTTATTCATGACATTAGAAAGGACTACAATTTAGTGAAGACTTCTTAGACAATCCAAAGAAATACATATTTTTTAAGCTTTGAAAGGGAATGGCATTTCATTCCCTAAGCACATTCTGTTAAAATATTTTAAAAATATTTAGAATTTTCACAAGTGGTTTTACTGCCTCTCCTCTTCCCCTTGTACACCCTAGTTTGCAACTAAAATGATCAAATGAAAGAATAATTAGAAAAACACTAAAGTTTAATTTCAGACTACTCTGATGAATCTTCTCCAGATTTGAAAAATAATAATAAAAACATAATCTTCAAAATAATGCAAACTTATCATTAGAGGAAATACGCAATCTATTTTTTTATTAACTTTTTGTGTTTTAGGAGCACTGGTAATAATTATGGTGACTGCCCCAAGTCGCTAAAGAAGGATGGTGGTGGTAGAGTGTCTTCTGAGTGAAGTAAAATGCAACACTAAAATGAATTATTTGAGTTAAACCAATGCTGTTTCTCCATAGACACTGTTAGACAGCTTTACTCCTGGTTTATGTTGCCAGAGATTAATTCAGCTGAGAAGAATAATACTGAGATGTCTCCATTAATTATGCTCATCTAGAGAAAATACCAGGAAAAAAATCATACGTAATAAATGACCAGAAGCATAAGGGGGATGCTTGTGAAATGATGTACATTCTTTTGAAAATTGGATGGATGACTGATCATTGGGAAAAAAAAACCCCACTGGTCCAGATGGTGGTAGATTCTGCACGTCTTTATGTCTTCAGATTGAGGAAATGTGTTGCAACTAAAAACAAGTTACTGGACTAAGTCAGAATTAAAGAAAAAGTGGTTCAGACTAAGTTAACTAATAATCTTTTCTGATCATAAATTACAGGAATCTCCAAAAATGTATGAAAATAGTAGGAAAAGTATGGGCAGCTGTTCTCTCTGTCTAGCTCCATCTGCTTCATCTCACTGTCTGTGGGCTCAGGACAGAACATTGCAATCCATGGCAACAAAGAAAGTGAGATTCTTTAGCTTTTTTATTTTGAACTAATCTGTCTTTCTCTCTGAGCTTCTTTGCCATTTCTACCAGACTCTTTTTACATGGATAAATTTGGATTTCTTGTAGAAATTCCTCCATGTATGGCAGGAAGGAGCAACCATGGTTTCAGCTTCATGGGGTCTGCTTGGGACAAACATCCCTACCTTCAGTCTGAAGTATTTATGTGAATTACTATTTATGCTGAAGTGTTTGTGTGAATTTTATTAACTGCACATCAAATGCCTTGTCTATACACTCTGGGGTGCCCCTTTTCCCCAACAATAGTCACTATGAATGGGAAAATGGCTCTTCCCATGAGCAGCTCCCACCAGTAACATCTGTGTAGGATGTTTCTGCCTGCCTGCCTACCCAGTTTTTGCTACAAGAGTAGCAGTTTTGAGTGATTATTTCTCCCCTTTTTTGCAGTTGTTGCATATGGGAGATAGAGTCAACCATTCCTTTCATTATAGAATCACAGAATATCCCAGGCTGGAAGGGACCTTGAAAGATCACCTAACTCAGCTGAATGCACAGAGCCAAAAAGCAGGCTCTGTTCCCAAAACACTGACAGTCATACAGAAGTACATATTTTCTACCAGCCTTTTTTTTTTCTACTCTGTGAACTAATTGCGTTCATCAGATGTGCAGTTTAGGCTGCATGGTTGCACCAAAGCCCAGCAAGGATTTGTTTGCCCAGTGTGTGTCTCTTAGCCAGCAATGAATGCAGCCAGAATGGTGGTGGAAAAGGAAATTGGGGAAGAACTTTATAGACACACCACTGCTCTCCAGCCATATGAACAACCAAGACAGCAACCCCTGATTGGTGCAAATGAACTTTTAATCTTCTTCTCCATAGATGTGAGTGTTAGCCACAGATTTACAGCTATCTGTCTGTCATGAGTTCCGCTCAGGTCTGCTGCTCAGTTTAATTCAAAGCAGCAGCCCAGCTTTCACAGCTGGTGCTTCACAACTTAGCATCAAGCACATCTCTGAGACCTGAGTCTGCTCTATACAGGTAGGTAAAATATATGGCCATTGGCCTCTTAGGTCTGTAAGGTATTCTAAAATGGAAAAGGTTGTAGGCAAGCCAGTCTGCCCGTGAATTCTCCTTGTGACAGGAATACTGACTCAAGGGTGATTTATATTTTGAAGACCAAAAGCATTTTTCCTATGCAATTTACTTACTGTTGCAAGCCTTTAGGCCTCAGTGCAGTGACAGTCTGTGTATCCTCACTTTCACCTAAGCTTTTTGTGTCAACCCTTACTATCCCACTTTTCCAAAAAAACCCATGCATTTTGATGGAGTATTCCTTTCAGTTTAATTTACTTTTATTCACATTATTTACTATCATATGAAAACCACCCTTTCTACAGTGGTTTAACCTGTACCCCCTTGTATTTAGTCATTTGTCAAAATAAACCCAAATATTAAACTGCTTCACTGTTTCAAGAGCAATTTCTAAACACAACCTCCTTCCATCCTCCTGTGTTTTCATTCTGAATGAAACTGTTGATTTACTTGACTAATTCCAACATTTTTGTCATTCCATAAGAAATACACTGTCTTAACAACCTCAAACTGAGTATGAAGCAGCAGAGAACTTCTCAGTATTTAAGCAGAAACAAATTCTGTTCCATGTAAAAAAATCACATGAACTGGCTTTTGCACTCAGAAGGTCTCACTCATGGAACTTTAGAATTCAAATTTTTTAAACCCAGGGTATTTGAAAACCTTTATGGCCTCCCTTGAAATAAATGTAACTGAAGCTGGAAAGTGCCTGAACATAAAAAAATGAGCTACTAAGCCTTAAATCCTAAACAGAGCAAGGCACTATCTGAATTTCTTCCACAGAACATCAAAAGCAATAGTAAAGTCCTTGGTTGCCTCTGCATATGGTCTGTGGGATCAAGATTAACTAAATTACGGGGTGCTTTTGGGAGGTTGGTTTTGTTTTGGGTATTTTTTGGGGGGTGAAAGGAAGAGGGGATTATGGAATAAAAACAGCTGTTGAATTGTGTCATATGTGGTAATAGGCTCCTTTCCTTCCCCACCCAATCACAGAGGGAAAACACCAATATTTCATCGAGATTATCAGAATCCAGAGGAGCATTCCACAGCAGCATTACCTTGGCAAGGAGTACAGACGTAGCAAAGCAAAACTAGATTGATTTTGCAAGTAGTTCTCCCACATTTTTTCCTCAACCCTGCGATCTAAAGCACATCAGAGGTATCCACCTGACTCTGACATTTCTTCAATTCATTTGAAAATTATGGCCAAGGCTGTAAACAGGTACTGAGAGAAAGTGGAAACCTGCTGAGAGATTTCAGTTCAGACATTCAGTGATAAAAGCACCTTACACTATGGAAAAAGTTACTTTCTGGATCTATTCACAGGTTTTGGATTCCACTTCTGTTATAAGAGTTCAGGATGGAGGTAACAACTGCATGAATCACTGGGACAACATGTCCATCTACAAGGAAATGACAGAGTTTCCTAGGGAGATGAAAGTGGGAGAAAGTATTTCTGGGAATTGCTGCAAATTTGATCATCCATGTCTAATGAGGAGGCAGCCATAACTTTGATGAATAAGGGCTACATATCTTTGATGAAAGGTGGTGACAATGTTTTGGCCAGCCCTTCAAAGTGTTTCTCCTTTCAGCCAGACACACTTCAGTCTTGCCTGGATTCAGCCTGAGCTGACTGTGCTTCATCTACACAGGGCCCTGCAGGTATTTTGACATGGTACAAGTGGTGGTGGTAGCATTGTTCATCAGGGGGTGTACAGGAGGATGAATGAAACAAGGTAAGTTTGGGTGGTAAGTCTGGGAGAAAACTCATATTAGGGCAGAATTCCCTTCTGGGTATTTCACTAACACCTTAGCAACATCAACAGCCTCTGAACTCCAAGCAGAATGTGCCAACCCGTGTCTCCTGGTAGGAGCTCTCCTGTCCAGACTGAAATGAGTTGTGCTAATGGGGATCAACTGGCAGAGCCTCCTACAGGAACCCTTCTGGATAAGGTCTTGTAACACAAGGTACATCAGAAGACTCCCTTTACTTCAGCATATCTATGCCTACCCTGTGTTGTCAGTAGGTTATAAAAAGGCTGTGCTAGCCAAGAGAGATTGCCCCTACATGCTTCTGTCCTCTTATGAACATGCAATAAAAACTTGCCATTTAGAAGGTCTGAACATCTCAAGTAAAGGACCAGATTTTCAAAAGTCCCAGCACTCATGCAGGAACCAGAAAGAAGTTTTCCAAACCAAATAAACCAAAACCCACTTTGATGGCAATGAGAGCAATAGGAATCCCACTTTGATGGCAATGAGAGCAATAGGAATCTTGGACAGTCTGTGACTGAGATGGTGCAAAGGAACTGAACTTCAAGAGCAGGGCTGCTAAGTCTTTCAGAATACATCCTTCATTGCTGCAGCCTCAGACTTTGATGCAGCAAAATCACCAATAGATGCCTTTAGCTATTTTTTTGAATGAAACCAGTGGATTCTCAGATTGCAAATCTGCAACTTCCACCTGCTAAGTGTTCCTGCTTTCTGAGTACTTGTGTGCTCCTTTTTTATTCTGCCTAACACACGTTCTTGATGCCATTGAAGTCAAGAAGAGTTTATTGTTAAAAGTCGCCATGGAGAAACTACCTGCAGAAGTTGGTAAATTGAGTACTCATAGTGCAAAGATGCTTCATAATGAAGCAAAGAAGAAAATCAAGGTTTAAGAACAGCAAAATGTATGCTGGTCAGTATTCCTTTGCATTATACTATTGCTGAGAGGATGAAATACAGGTGAAATATGAATGCTTTTACGTGAAACACATATTTCATATGTATTTCACTCTTAAAAAACAACATTTAAGAGTGCTAAATAAATTGATCTTTTGCGTTAGCTGAAGAATTGTAAACTGAAAATAACATTCCTTTTGTGTGAGGAAAAATGCTATAAACTAAACGTTTTCAAGAAAATCTGTACAAACTCAAACTATTCCCAAAGACAGAGAGCAAGTCAATAAAAAAATTGCTCCTAAATATCATGAAGCCGATTGCTCTTGCCTACTATGTCATTTTCCCTTCCTGCAATTCATCCACAGTCTTCAAACTTGCACTCTTAGGATAATAAAAGCTGCATAAAAGCAGTATGGTCTGTGAGACTCAGGTATATGCTGAAAAAAGCAAGCAGTCCATTCAGTTATTTGGTGGGCTGAAATTTAGTCAATGGCTGCTGTGCACTTCCAGTTTTCGAGGGTTCCTATCAGTCTTTTTTTCACAGCACAGCCTTGAATTACTGGATTCAAATGGATATCTACAGTTTATTCATTCTTAAACCACAATTTAATACTTAAAGCTGAGGCATCCAACCCCTAAGACAAATACCTCTGTATTTTTTTTTTATATGGATAGATTTTCTTTCAAATATCAAATTATATAAATTGGAAACCAGAACTATACTGTATCAGTAATTTCTTTTACTTGTTATTTAATACATATATAGGCAAGAAAGAGAAAGAAATGGGGGAGACTGAACAGATGATATTCATCTAAACATCTGTTACATTTCCAGAATTCCATTCCTGGTAAGACTTTGAAATGTCACAGCTGTTGCCCTTTTGCTTATATGATTATTTCTCCAGCTGTGTGGAAATGCTGCAAAACCATTTTGTAATCTGTCACAGAAAATATTTTCACTCAACAATCAATAAAATAGAAGTTCCTACTAAATGGTATTACCTAACTCTGGTGTTAGAGTGGATAAAAAAATATTGTTGATTCTTAATCACTGTATTTAGAGCTGAGGTGTTTAGAATGTATTTTGCCAGCAAAGTTGCATTCCTTACTCTCTTAAGAGTTTACAACTTGGTTCTTCATATCTCCTCTAGACACTTAAGGCCAAGTTAAGGAAAGGGTTAAAAGGCAATTAAAGGGGAGACTTTATCCTTCACTGGAGAACCGATTGTTGGCTCTGTACTGTGTGCAGGGATAAACCCCCTGCAAATCAGAAAGAATTTTTTTGAGCAATAGACTTTAGAAGTCGGTACCCAAGTACCCAAGAAAATGAAAATGCATGAGAGGGAAAATTTATCTAAGAGAGCTGTGAGGCTGGAAAAGTCTGGAAAGGCACTACAGGGAAGTTATTCCAATTGCTTTATAAATACTTCCCCTGATGTTTCTGGGTTCTTTTGCCAAATGTCTCAGTTATCAAACCCTGCAGAGACACAATTCTGCCATTTCTCAGACAGGGCTGACTGACTGCTGGCCACCTGACAAACAGGGGAGATGCTCCACAATAGTAAGTGGTCACTGAACTGCCAAGTAAAGCCAGTTATCTGCAGGGGGGTGAGGGATAGAGGGAGGCTCACCCACCTTACAGTAAAGAATTTCTTCCTAATATCTAATCGAAGCCTACTGTCCTTCAGTTTGAAGCCGTTTCTCCTTGTCCTCTCACTACATGCCCTTGTAGATACTCTCTCTCCAGCCTTTCTTGTAAGCTCCCTTCAGGATCTCAGTTAGGTCCCTCTGAAACTTTCTCTTCTCCAGGCTGAACAAACCCAATTCTCTGAGCCCTTCCTCGCAGGAGTGGTGCTCCATCCCTCTGATCATCGTGGTGGCCTCCTCTGGGCTCGCTCCAACAGGTCAAAGTCCTTTCTGTGCTGGGCACTGCAGAGCTGGATGTAGTATTCTAGGTGGGGTCTCACCAGAGGGGAGCAGAGGGGCAGAATCCCACCCCTTGCCCTGCCACCCACGCTGCTTTGAATCCAGCCCAGGGCACAGTTGGCTTTCTGAGATGTGAGTTCACATTGCTGGGTCATGTCCAGCCTCCCATCCACCAGCACCCCCAAGTCCTTCTCCCCAGGGCTACTCTCGATCTGTCCATCCCCAGCCTGTGCAGATATCAGGGGCTGTCCCAACCCAGGTGCAGCACCTTGCACTTGGTCTTTTTAAATCTCATATGATACCCATGGGCCCACATCTCAAGCTTGTCCAGGTCCCTATCAGTGGTATTTTATGTTAAAACAGAGTAATTTCTGCTTTCTTATGTTTGGCCTGTGCTAGTACATTAAGAGAGCCAAGCTCCCAGACTCTGGCACAAATGTGTATCATAGGCCTAGACAATGCTTCAGAAAACAGTGATTGCTCCTTCCCAATTACATAAAAAAATGGAGAAAAAAGGAGAGAGAAACCTAGAAGGAAGCATGACTGCTTGTCTTTACAGCCAAGTGTTTTCTACCATCTTGTGATACTGCGCCATGAGATCAGACCATGGCCTCTAAACGTTACTTCTCTTCACTCAGTCTTCAGGGAGATCAAGAGGTAATCCTGTCACGCACACAAGTGCAACAACAATGTCACACACCTGGCTAAGTGTACACACCTGGCTAACAGCATTAAATACCTGTCAGTGTTCATTATCTTAACTTACATCAAAATGTTGACTGTCTGAAAGAAGGACAGTAGGCTAAAATGGACAGGTTTTTGTTGTTGTTTGTTTTTGTTTTTGGTGGGGTTTTTTTTTGTTTGTTTGTTTTTAGTGGGGGTGTTTTTTTGGTTTTTTGAGAGGAAATTAAGCAAAACTACTGCTGGCAAACAACCGCCTACAGAGTTCCCATCCTGTCATTACAAAGATATTGAGGACGAGATTCAAAATTTGGCAAAATCACTGATTTTCAGATAGATGTTTTCCTACCTCGTTGAAGAATGTCTTTGAGAAAAATCATTCAACCCTCTCAGCAAACTCATGTTTTCTGGCGCTTTTTTTCCCATAAGAAAGAGTTCCTAAAGGTCAGTTCTTTAGACTCCTTCCAGTGATACTTGCAAATGTAAGAAAATCCCAGGGTGATGGATTCTAGACTGAGCAGACATATCCTATGGTTACATTGGATTAATTTCTTAGAAAAACATTGCATTTTCTGTAATTTGTTTCATAATTTGACACATAAGGTCAAATATTTAGCCAAATTTCGTGGAAGAATTATGTTGAATTAAGTGGGATTTTGCAAGAAAGTGGGTGAAAAATGAAGCCATTGTCCGGGTTTCCAAAGCCCTATTTGTTTGAAGTACTGCTGAGCTTCACAGTTACTCTTCAGGTTCTGTATGGAGAAGTGCTGACTGACTGCATTTTCACAGGAACTCATGTAGGGAACATAAAAAGAAGGGTTATCAGAGACTAGCAAAGGAAAATCACAATCTGAGAAATAAGGATTTAGTGCTACAAGTGGGATAAAATCCTGAATGCATTTCCTTCTGTCAAGCCTCCTATGATAACATATAGTGAGATAAATCAGGATGTAGATTCAAGTATGGGTGATAATTTGTCTGTCTTTCTTCAATATCCTGCTGGTAAATGTGATTTATCAAGGGATAAACCTTGATGTGACTGAGTGACTTACTCATTTTTCTAGAGCACTTTCAGTATGGGAAGCTGATACTGTGCGAAAAAGTTTCAAGGGGAACAACAGCTGGAGCTTCCCAGGAAATAGATATGCCAGAGAGGAGACATTTGACAGGCTGTCTTGTGCCTGCAGACTGTGGATTTGTCACAGAGAACAAGTTGCTTTGCCAGAGAAGAGGGAGAGGGTTTAAGAGAAAACAATTTCGGTACTTAAACATAGTCATGACAGCTTCAAATGATATGGGCCCAAAGAAAGATTTCAAGAGAGAAAACTGAAAGCCTTAGGGAATACCCTAAGCATTGGAAGGTCTCTGGACACCTATGTTTATGTGAGTGAATCTCACCCTGACAATCAAATCTGGAGAGCAGAGGGACATCTGAGGTGGAAGGACAAGGCCTTGAGAAGACAGTCAGAGCACACTGACAACATTCTTTTCTAGAAAACCTATGGGATTAAACAGGTCATTATAGGAAAGACAAGATAAGAGCGGGGAAGATGAAAAGGGGAAAAAAGAGGAGAACTTTGTTCAGAATATGGACCGTCTGACACAGGGCAAAAACAGGCACTAGAGAAACATGTCCTGGAAAGGGGATATGAAGGGTGAGGAGCAAAGAGGGAGGTAGATCTAATTTGGAGAAACATGTACAATCCTCCAAGTTCAAAATACATCGAGTAACACGCTCTGCTTCATAAAAGTAGTTTCAAGTACCTTTTAAACAATTTTCCTTGAAAAAGATCAATCACTAATTTCTGCATCGATGTGGAGGATGATCTCTTAAAACTTTATCCAGTTCTTCCATAAGCTTTCAGAAACACTGTTTCTCTTTGTCACTTCCATACTGCAGCTAGCATGTTCCCAGGCAGTGAAATTAAAAAGACATGAACCTGACAGTTTCTAGGATAAAGGAAGAAACTACACAAGAGAGAAAATATTTACAGGGTTTTGATTTTTTCCTCTAAACAATCCAGTGGGCAAAATTCTCTCAGGAGTTCTCTCTCTGAAATAAGGACAATTGCAATGCTGTAATTGAGACAGAAAGATTACTAGTTAACTCTAATTACATTTTGATTTCTACTATTTTTTATGGTTCATTTTTCTTTGGAAGCTACTACTCACTGGAATGAGCCTGAACAGCTGTGAGCCTTTCTTGGTGATATGGGTTAGGAAATACTATCATTTGAACTGATTAAATGTGCACATTCCACTTGTCTTTATCTCATTAAACTGTAATACACAATACACTGTACACTGGAAAACACACAGATCACATGCACAGGAGACAATCACTTGAGAACTAGAGACACTAGGCTTTCCTGGAGGCCACCTGGGATTCATTCCCACATAGCACAATACGTATCAGTTTAATAGACCTCATAAAACTGGGATTAAGATTTCAGCCCTACGTTAACATACATGACATATTTTCAGCTGTTTTAAAAATGAAGGAGGGAGAGAGAGAGAGAGAGAGAGTGAAGAAAATTTTATTAGAAGAAAATGTGGGGCACAACTTACATTACAAAATCCCCTTATCTAGGTAATATAGTCTTTTGCCCAGTGCTCTGCATAGGAGGCAGCAGCCTATCTGAAAGGTTTGCATCAGGATGTAATTTTCTTCCTCCGAAACAGAGATTAAAATCTGCCTAGTAAAAGATCACCAGAAATCCAGGACATGTTGCACCACCGAGATAGAATGCTTTACTGATGGTTATTTCAATTCTTTATGAGACAATGGTTTCCAGTGCAGTTTAAATTTAAACAGAAGCAGGGAGGTGTTGCCTTTTACAGATCTCTCTTCTATGATGTTGCTCCTACCTCTAGACCACATAGCATGAAAGAATACCTGAGTGCTATCTTTGGTTTTCCTACCTTTCTTGCTGATCTCTTTTGTGGACTATTGCAGCTCTTATATCTATTCTTGCTAACTGCAATGACTTAGTATAATGTATGTTTCCTACACTGATAACAAAAAGACAAGCTCCTGTTACACTCCATATCCCTTATGGCACTTGATGCTTTGTTTGCTGAAGTTATAGGGGCCAGTCAAATATTAACAATCTTTAGAGCCTTTGCAGATGCCAAGGCTGTTTAGCCTAAGGTCAGAACTTATGCAAAAACATTTTCTTAATGAAAAAAATACTTCAAAATCCCGATTGAGGGCCATATATATATATATATAGACATATATAGGTGTATATATATATGGATATATATATATATATGTGTGTGTATATATATATATGGATGTCAGGTTATTCTCCAGTGAACTGCACCGAAAATCTCAAAGCCTCATTTAGTAACGCCCTGCCTGTCTCTCTTAGCCTGGGTCAGTTGCCATGGCATCTGCTCAGCTGTTTGAAAAGAACCCGAAGCCAGTGTAAGCTACATCTGAGTCAGCTCCATGCCTGACCTGACAAAAATACTGTTGCCTAAATCTGGGCACTCCTAGCAGATTTTACCTGAAGCAGACTAGTTTAATCCAGACAATAACACTACTAAGGCAAGACAGTGCATGTAACTGTTATGAGCAATAAAATAATTCCTTTTGCCACTGCAGTTGTCAAAGAATTAGGAGGTGTCATAACACCAGGTGTCAGAGGAGCTGGTAACTAAAGACAAAATAATACACCAATGCACAAACAAGCACCTAGTATCCAGGGTAGAGGACTTGACAGCTTTTTTGTTATTATTATTTGGGCACGAGTTAAAACTTTTTTTGTCTTCACTCAGATGTTTCGAAAAACACGCAGATAAGAAACATAGGTTTGCTAGGAAGGTCGAGTGTGACAGAGACTTTGCTCACACAAGTAGTACTGATATAGGACATTTACCTCCAGGGAAGTGATGAAGAGATGCCTGTCCAGGAGAGGACCATGCTCACCTCCAAAGGGATATCTGGGTTCATTTTTCAGCATGTGTGGAATCTCATTCAATGTCCAGGCTTATTACAGATTTTGTGACGGAAGGAAAAACAGCACAAGAAACAGAGGCCAACAATTTTGTTTCTCAAGTCTCTGATCAGCCCCTGTCAAACTCCTTTCGCTGCCAATAAAAGCAAGAGTGTAGTGCTTGAGCATGTAATAGTGTGAGTCGGAATTAAAAAGCACTTAGAGAAATCCCTCCTAAAATTTTATTAAATACTAATGATTTTGAACATCGCATTTCATGCAAAATACTGGACATCTTCTATTTTCAGCACAGCAAACTATCTCTTCCTAAAGCAGTCACTATTAAACTCTTTTTTGCCGTATGTGAAAGAGAAGGGAAGTTTTGTCAGGTAAATTTTAATGTTTTTACAGTGTCATGAGGGGAGGGTTTGTTTTTTGTTCTGTGTGAACAAATGCCTATTTCTTCAGTCATCTACAACTGACAAAATAATAAAAATTGTACATGTTACATGTTTATGACAGTAGTAGTGAGTGTCTTGGGTCATTTGCCCATGCTCCAGACTCCAGTTTTGAAAAGCAAGGACTGGGCATGTCCTGCTGCTAATCCTGCTTTTCTAACCATTTGAGTCTGGAGATAGAGGTGACCAACTGCATCTGGTAAGGAACTTTCTTTTGCTGCCCAAACCTCAGAAAATGCTTCTAGCCTTACCTCCAGGGCTGAAGCAGGAAAAGTCTCAGATACAATCCAACAGTGCCCTAGTCCGGGACAAGACGCACACACCGTGTGAACCAAACGCTGCCCATTTGACTCTGCGATACCCAAGGCTTCTGCACGCCTGTAAATGGAAAAAGCACACATGCAGGCGCAAGCAGGTTCCTTTGGAACATTCTGCCCACTGGAAGAGAAGAAATCTGCCTTTCACATGAAGTCATTTTGCCAGTGTTTTGAATAGTATTTTCTGCATGTTTTTTCTGTGAGATCAGCAGTCATGCCCTCCTGTTCCACATTATCAGCCTTTTTTTTTTCCACCCTGTGTTTTACATTAGCAAATCAGCCAGCTCTGAGATCATATTACGTAAGTTTTTTGTTTTCTTTTTTTTCAATTTCTGTGTTTCTCTAATTAATAGGAAGTGGCTCTCCATTAAGGCCTAGAGATGACAAATGGCTTCCTTTCCTCACTTGTGCACAGTTCAGCTGCGAGCCCATTGTTCCTTGAGCTGCTCTTTCCCAGTGCTTCCAGCCCCAGGGCTGTTGTGCTTCGCAGAGCCAGAACCACTCCAGGAGCAGAACAACCATGTCATGGGTACGTTTGTCCCTCACCAGCCAGAGGCCCTTGCGGCAAAATACAAACGTGCACACAATAAACTTTGACCGGTAATTTTGGCTTTTCCCTAAGGAGGATTCATCCCACTTGACCTTAACCTACTGAAGGGCAGCTGCCTGAGCTATGGGGCTGGTTACAGAGGCTGCCTCTGCAATCGGTGCGGAGGACTATGCAACCCATCTGAGGTGGATGAGGATTTGCAGGAGGTGCCTACTTGCTGCTGGCTACACTGCATACTAAATTAAAGGTGACTGAAGTGTTGTGACATGAATTCCATTGTACATGGTTTCCTGCACCAGTTGAAGCCTGCTGTGAAGGAGAAATGTCTTCTTTACTCTGCAGTCTAAGACAGTCAACACTACCTCCATTTTCTATTTTGAAACTGTTGTATGACTTTCTTTTCTCTCTCTTTCTTTTATTAATGGAACTGGTAAATATTTTGCAACAAATCATCTACTTCAATGAAATGAGAATTTTGGAAATAAACGGTGAACACTTTCCAATTTTCTTCCAATGCATATGCTTTTCAAAGTTCGGTGACTGCATCTTTTACAGACAGTTGGGTAAGGATATTCAATAATTAAAATTCTAAGGCTGAGGGTTAGTCTGGTTTGGATCCATTCACCACAGAGTATTTTTCCCATTCTGTGGCAGAATTACAACTAGAGGTTATTTGCAATAACTAATTTGACTCTTCTCAATACTGGTTTAAAAGCATGGCAGTATTCTATTACAATGACTCAGTTGCATGGCATTAATTTTGAGTTGAGATGGAATTATTTAAGATGCTGAAATATGATTGAGATTATCTTGAATAAAAATTAAGTTTTATGAATTGAAAATTTATTTTCTCCAGATGAACCCTAATATGCATTTAAAATTCATAGTTTCTAAGAATGCTATTAGTGAATTTATTTGCTGCAATATTCCTGAAAAAAAAAAAGTAGAGTAGGATGATGTATTGGAAATACAGTCCCTATTTTTGTTCAGTACGTTAGAAGCTGAGCATTAACACAGAACTAAAAACAGGTTAAAAAATATAAAAAGGAAAGGTTGAATTGCTATTCCCATTACATTTCTTCTCAAACAAGATGTTGACAATTGTTTGGTTGTCTCTGGTATATAGGATGTTATGAGGGAATGGTCATTTCAAGTATAGCCATTCTCACTTGCACATTGAAGTCTGAAGATAGTCTTAGGGTTTTTTTTGGGTTTTTTTGGGTTTTTTTTTTGTTTGTTTGTTTGTTTGTTTGTTTGGTTTTTTTTTTTTTTTATGGGAAGCAAATCCTTGAGTCCTGCCAGTTATTTTTAAAACAGGCCTGGAATAGTTAGAACTAGGTAGTGTCACAGAGCAGAACACAAACACAATAGCTGTTAAAATGAGATGTCATACTGACAAAGCTCAGGAGACAAGAAAGAAGAAAACAGCCTATGTTACATCCATGGTCTTCTCTGAGTGTTTTCACTGAGAATCCCTCCCCAAGAGTCCTGGCAACAGCACCCTTCCAAAGAATCTGGAATCTCTTTTTCTTTCCTAGCCTTGTCCTTGTGTCTTGCTAGAAAGTGAGTTGCCTTCCAACAGGCAATTCTAATGTGCTACTTCTTTTTTGGTTCTTCCTGTGTTTAAATTTTGTTATTCCATATTCCTGTCCTGCATGGGCTGGGATTTCCTAAACTGTCTTCCGTGCAATGGAACAAACTAATCAGCCAGCTAACATTCTCTATCCCCTTCATTAATTGGTCACAAAATCCAAAGAGTAGAGCATTGGACATGGTTATTGAGGTGAGTAAAGGAAGTGGGTTGTGTCAGAACTGATACTTTGGTGCCTGGCAGCTAAATGCTATAGCAGCACATGCTGCTGAGTTACTAGATGGAGGATCTGTTCCACAGAGGTGTGCTGGTAAGCTGATTTAGCAGCTGTGCCTAGATACAGGTCCAAACAAACAGGGATCTGAAAGTTGGCTCCAAATCAACAGCCTGGTAACCATTCAGCTAGACTAAGAAAATATTTTGTTCCAAGGCTTTAAGTGCTTTCTGTTTTCTGCAGGAAAACCTCTGCTGAAGCACTGTTGTGCACCTTTCACCCAATGGAGGAAAATATGTGATTTTTTTCATTCTGAAAAGCTGATGTAATACTGAATCTTAGTTGGTAATTTGGCAGTGATACAGATAAACTCCCACAAATTTCAGAAGTGACCATTCAAAGAGAGTGACAGGCATTAGCATGCTTTGCAAAAAAACCCCACACTGATAACTCAGCACATTCTTCTGTGTTTTCTTTGTCAGGTTCTCTAGAGGAAGCATTTTGCAACCACACTCACAGAAATTCCATTTGGTTCCAAGACCTTTGCCCACACTAGAGAAAGCTATGCCACCATTGGAGTAAAATTACATCCAGAACTGTAAGGGAAGTAAAACATTCAGGAACATTCCTCTTTCAAAAGTTACTGGCAGTGTCCCATGAGTTTTAGAAAAGCTCTGAAAATTTCTGTTTCTGTTTCCAAAGCTCAGTTTTCAAGAACCTGTTTGACTGATGCAGATCTCTGAGATCCCATGTTTAAATATTTTCCTTAAAAATGTGACACCAATACTGCACCTTCCCCAACAGGAGCACTTCTTAGGTAAAAATACTTATTATCAGCAAACCTCAGAAGTTAAAGGCAAGTTGTTTGAAAATATATGCCCAGTCACAATTGTTAGGGAACTAAAATTTCCTTGTTCCCTTGAACAGGCACGTCTATCAGACTGACAATCAGTCAGATGCAACAGATCCAACTTCTGGTTGAGGAATTCAGACATTTATAGGATTTATAAAGTAAGCCTGAGGCTTTTAGGTCATTAGACTACATCTGGCCTACTTTGGAATGGCTAAAAAGTGCTATCATCACTGCAAGTGGTTGTGTCCACATTGATGTCTGTGGTGGTTTATGCAACTTGAATGAACTAAGGGGTTTTTTTGTTAGAAAATAGTGATGGTCTTACTCCATTATCTGGAGAAGGTAGACAGCTCCAATATAAAGAAATGAAATCAAAACAGAAATATGATCATAGATCAGAATGGAAAAGCCCAATCATCAGGGGGATACACAATCTGTGTCAGGACAAAAGAATATTCTCTAGGCTTGTGAGTCTAGTCTCCTTCACAACATTGAAAAAAGTCAAAACAAAAAGGAAAAAGAGGCTGGGAAAATTTCTATCCTTACTATTGTAAGCCGTGTACAACACCTGGAAATGCTTAGGATTCCAATAACATCTCAGACTATATATATATATATATAAATTTTTTTTTGTTTAACAAGCCATACTAGTATTATTCACTCTGTTTTTTATCTGAGCAACAACGACTGGCAAGTACTATAAATATTTCTGGAAATAGTCACTGAAAATTTGCTTCACCCAGACTTAAAGCATTGCTATTTATTTTCTTGGATTTCTCTCTTCCCTGGGGAGAGAGCCAGCATCAGAGTAAATGTCACCCTCTCAGAATATTAAATGATTGATAACTAGGTTATTCAAAAAAACAAGAGAAAAGAAAACTTTGCTACTCTCACTGTAATGCCTCAGCATTACTGTAGTATCAATGTGTACCTCTGAGAAGTAGTTTTGTAAGTCAGACACCAAAATGAGGCATAGAATAGCTAATTTCCCTAGACACATTGCACATTTTCTTTGTTTCATGTTTGTTTCATTAATTAAATCAGTTATTACAAAAAGTAATAGAAAACAATTTATTAAGAATTTATTAGTGAGAAGATACTACAGACTCTCTCCTACAATACAATGTTTAACTATCTTGCTGGGCTGGGCTTCCTTGAAGTAATCACTTGTGCTTTGCTTTGGACAGCTTTTCTTATAAATTCTGCTGAAAATTTGCATTTTCTGCAATGCTCATCATGCCACAGTGCAATAAGAGCAGGACTGGTCAGATCTACCATGTGACCACGCAGTGTTTAGTTGTGTCCTTGTGCTCTCCTGCTCACCCACCCTCTCCACCTGGACCAGGAGGTGACTGATGCCAGGCTGCCTGTGTTTGTGTTGTGTTTGCGCAGGGCCTGGTCCCACAGAGTCCCTGTCTGTAAGCACATACCTAAGCTCTCTAACTTATGTAAGACACTATATGAAAAAACAAGATCCCCCTTTTACTTACACATAAAATACAAAAAATAGTCACATATAAATGGAAATTGTCACATATAAAATATTAATAAGAGGACAGTGTTGAAGTGGATTTTGAAGACAGGAGGAGTCACAACTCACTGGAGAAGCCAACACCCTCGAGGAGAACCTGCCTCTAGCTCAGGTCAAGGTGAATTTTGGGTGGGAAACCGGACAGGCTCAGCGAAACCGGAAGGTTGGCAGTCACAGAGTACAAAGGAGGGTCCTTGCCAGTCCACGTATTTTGTAGCCAGGCCAGCTGGATTTGATGGCAGACTGCTCCAACAACCTGAAAATTCAGTGCCAGACAATTTCAATAGGGAAATGAAGATTTTTACATAATCAAACAGAAAAAAGTTACCACTCACTCTGCTTGTCTTCCTGCAGAATTTACCATACAGTGTTGTCATTTGCAGCCTATAGACTACTACAGGTTTCTGTTCCTGTACCAGCTTGCAGAGTTAGGAATGAGAGATGTGAAGGAGTTGTTAGCTTCTTGTACAGCCAGTGGGGTGGGTGAGTATGGGGAAGAGTAAGGGTGTGAGTACAGAGGCAGTGTGGAGTGGTGTCACATGCCCAGTAACAGCTCAAGTGAAATAACTGGTAGTATGGATTTGAGTTGCCTCAATGGTGAAAGGTTCTCAAGTGATTGGAATAGGTCAAATCTGAAACTTTTTTGTTAGGCTGTCTACATATGCAGGAAAATACAAGTGTTTTGGCTTGACCTAGTTTTTTTTTTTTTTATAACCAAGAACTCGAACTGGATTTCCAAAGCCCTTACTTTGGAAAACAGTTTCGTGCTATAGAGCACATTCCATAGCCTGTGCCAAGGCTGCATGAGTGCAGGTCACCTGCAGTGGCAGCTCTGGCATAGACCACTAAGAACTTGCTTAACAACCAAACATGCTGTGACCATGTCTTTGAACGGGGCTTATTTCACTCTAGCTTTAAAGGTTAAATTTCAAACCAGCATATCCCTCAGTTAATGTTTCCTTTAGCCTTTGATATCTGTTTACTGTTCCACATACCTGTTTCTATTTTAGGTCAGAGAGCATTTGTATGTAGGTAAGAGTACACATATCTAAGAGACTATTTCTGCAGGGATATTATAGAGGGTAATTTTAGGTCCAGGACACATACTGAGAAGTGGACAGGCTGCCAGAAGGATTATAAAACCAGTCCTGTGTTTTTCAAATCCAAAGGACAGGTTTCAATTAAGCAAAGCTAGGTTTGACTACAACAGCAATCAGTGCCAGGTAGACAAGGCTTCTCTGATCCCTTTCCTGCCCCATCTGCCCTTCTGATTTTGTACTGTTGGCCAGCTATGAGGTGAACATTTGCTCTGAACTTGCACAAACCCTTGTAGCATGACAGTCTATGGAAAGGAGTTCCCAGGTGAAAGGTTTCTATATAGCTGACAGACTAGATTGGAGCAAGAGGCATGTCAGAGGCTGGCCCATTGCCAGGAAGATGGCCTAGCAGTTGGTATTCTGGAACACACTTGCAGGCAGGAAGATGCTGTGTATTTTACCATTGTATAGGTTCTGACTGAGTGCCAAAATAAGCTCCTGAAATGGATGCACAGCGCAGCATCTAAAACACTGCACTGTCCCAACTGCGGTAAAAGGAAAACACTTCTTTCCCTGTTGCTATGTACTTTGGCAGATATCCCATCCAAAGAATTGTGCTCAAAGTACTCTGGAAACACCTGCCAGGAGACTACTTGGAAATGTTGTTTAAACAAGCCTACCTGCCAACTTTCCAGCACTGTTGACTTTGCAGTACCAAAAACTCGTCCTATTTTAAACCAGGCTTGATGGATAACAGGAACTGGGCCATAAGGATGAAGCACAAAATGTGCTTAAAATCTGCTTGCAGTTTCTGAAGCTGCTCAAAATATGTAAGTGTTTAGTGGACAGACATTTCAATATGCAGCAGTATACATGGTTGGACTCCTGACAGGAACAGATGTGTAGTAATGGTATGTGTTGATGTTGTGTGAGGAGAGGAAGGATGTATTTTTCCTACAGTAATTTACTCTAAAAGAGCATCCATGTAATTGTTTTCTGATAAGACGTCTTTTTAAGTGTGTGTACAATATTTTTAGTAGAGCTATAAAAATTTGCAGGGCAAAGCTTTCACATGTTTGCTCTCAGGAGACGTCATGCAGAAGCAGAGGTAAAGACAGTAACCTCTTGCCAGACTTGTCCACTGAAGGGAAGAGAATGTGCAGACAGATAGAAAAAAATGTCCTTTTTCACACACGTGGACTTGGCATGCACACATATACACACTGGCACGGCCAGAATTATCAGGTAGTGATGAAAATACAGTCTGTTTCATTAACACTACAAGACATATTGCCAGATCTTCTAATGGGGAAACTGAATTTCCTTCCATCCCACCATGCACATACTTCTATATCCCCATACAGTGTGTTTATTTTCAGATGCAGGTAGCTCAGTGTTCATTTAGTTAAATTCCCTCTGGTCCATTTGGGGATTTGAGAGATCTGTTCACGTCTTTTTTCTTGGCCCACTCCTAACAGGTTCTTGTGCTGGAGAACTTGAATCCCATAGCAATTTTCTGTGTGTGAAGGTCTGTGAGGTTCTTCCACCCCCCTTTCACTAGTTCTAGTAATAGCCTTAGTCCACAAATTTAGTGTCTTCAGGGAACTTGAGTGAACGTGGAAAATGGCTCTCTAAATGATCATCTTAGGCAGAAGGAGGACGCTCAGCCTCTCTGACTCAATCATCAATGCTATGCAAGTTCAGTCCTGCAATAACTCCAAGAAAGGCTGCATCAGAATTTTTGCTGATCCACGGACGTGTCAATATGCTTAAATCTAAAGTTGCAATAAACCCCCAAGAATATGTGGCAAATCAATGAATGTCTGTCAATGTGGCAAACAGCGAGTTCTTTCCAGCTCCCTCAAAACTTTCCCATTGTTGACCCACAGCAGTGAGGAATACATCTGCCGCTTGTAATGCAGTAGTTTGTGAACCTTAAAACTGTTCTAGCCAGCTGAAAGCAAGAAGCTGTCTGAGGTGCTCTTTATGTCCAGATAAAAAGGAACCGTCTGCTGTGCCAGCGCAAGTATATAACTCCATCCTGGAATATTTACAGCCTTATTGGGCTGCATTTTTCTCCATCCGAAGCCAGAGAAGTATTTCCCAAAGACTACTGACTGTGTAGGTCTATTTATATGCAGCTTCTCTTAAATGTCAATGGAAAGATTCTTGTTGACTTCAGTAGGAGCTGGATCAATGGTCATATCACTGAAGTCATAATTCATTAGACAAAAGGCTCACAAAATTTAACTGCAGCTACTCTGCCACTAATCAGTGGATAAAATTTTTTGCTGACCTTTCCGCTGAGAAGGCACCTGTGCCATCAGAACATTCCCAGCTGTTATTCAACAGTTTAGAAAACATTCAAAAATATTAGACATCTTTTCATCGTGTAAAGTGCTCTGGCACTCCACCTTACATGTGGAAAAGGCAAAGGTATCCCTAATGACTAGAGCAGGCTGGGTATTGCACAACCAGCTCCACAAAAAACTCTGAAATGCACAGCTCTAAACTTGGCTTGAGGACACTTAGCATCTGTTTTTGCAAGTTTCCTTCTTTCACGTGCAGTATGCTGTCAAGAAGACAGTTTATAGCCTCAAGCCAGTAGCAGAGACATGAAAATGTAAAAAACCTCCCATATTCTTAATCAGCAACTGAAATCCATACATGTGTGGCAGGGACAAGTAAAGCCAGCAGAATGCATGCACATGCTTTGGTTGTCTTTTTTGTTCACTGTAGTGGGATTGACTTGGCTTTATACCTAGTTTCTCTTTCCTAGTGTGGTGTCTGTGATTCCCTTCACTGCCATTACAATCAGATAGCTCAGTACATCTTTGCCTACAGTAACTTTTGTTTGTTTATTTACTTTTCCACACAAATGCTACAGCATTTGCTTTGTTTTCTGGTATCCACTATATCAGAATTTCTTTTCTTCTTTTTAACAGTATAGAAACCAAAACTAGAATTGTGTCTGTTAAAAATATTGCCAAGAGCGATAGTGCTCTAAGGTATTTATTTTTAAAAGCCTTTATGGTATTTAAAAATATTTAGTTTAGTGCACAGAATATATATGCAGAACTTTGATATTCCTGCAAGGTTCAGATCTCTGAGGAAATTTTGTTTTAGATATTATGAGCTCTTTCATCCATTGTCTAATTCTTGTTTCCTGTATTTTTAAGTACAGGACACTGAAGAATTAAGTTGATTAAAATCAGAAAAATGTTATTTTTAAAAGCTAAATATAATTTCTGAGGTGAAATGTCCTATACATAGCATTCCTAAACATGAGAATTTTTCAGCACTCTGAAATTGAAATACTTTCTATTATAGGGTATTGTGCTTGCATACTCCGAAAGATGCTTGAGATACTTGGCTGAGGTTTGTATTCTATGTGTAATGAAGCCTCTAAAGCAACATGATAACAGATACTAAATTACAGCAGCTAATATGAGTGAGAGCTGGAGGCTGTATTCGGGGCTGTTTGTGGTATTGTATTGTGTTAATCAAGAACTCAGTCATTATGTTGCCCACATTAAAATTTGCATTTAGAAATCTCTTTTCTATGTCTGAATCTAAAGACTACCATATATATGCAAGCCCTTTCCCTAAAACCAAGGGTCTTTTTCCCCCAGAGAAACAACAAGTTGAAAGCAGTTGCTGAATGCAGCTATAATCTTTTTCATAATTTATTCAGGAAAACTTTAATCCTTCACATAGCAGTACGCTGAATTTTTGGAGTGAATTCTGGAAGACACAGGAGCTTGGAACAAAGGGCTTTTTAACCAAAAATCCTCTCCAACCTTACCACAGGTTTGGGGAGATGAAGAATTATGAAAAGTTCCTTCATTTTAATTTGGGGTTGACAGTTTTGCTTAATCAGAAATGCTTTAATTTTCCTTCCGTCTGCTTTCTCTTTCTAATTTTACTGGATGAGATGGAGCTACAAAGACACAGTCATTTCATTCAAGCAGCAACTAGACCCTTGTTGTTTTCAGAATTGACTGTATTTGACTTTAGCTACAAAATCTAGGTCTTAAAGGCTGGTTGTGCTTGGCAACTTTAAAACCCTAATAATAGGAAAAAAGATTCAGCTAGGAATTACAGAGCAAGTTGCTGGAACTTCACCAAAAATGGTATCAGACGTGTCTGAGCTGGGCAACAGTCACTGCAAGAGACTGTAGAGTTCTTTGTGGTAAATGGGTCAAAGAAGGGTTGCTAGTGAGAACTGGTAACTTTATGACAACTTGCTCATCATGGCAAAAAGAAAGATTATGGAGAGCAGCAGGAGGTAGTGCTGCTGATACACAGGCATTCCTAATCCTAAAATGAGAATTCGTTGGAGTTGCTCCAAGGTATACTATTGTTCAGTGCCTAATGTTGACCCTAAAACATTTGACAGATCTTTGAAGGATGGGAAAAATACGCACTGGACTTCATATCTCTGTAGTAAAGAAGTAAAGTGGTTGTAAGAGCCATCTACCTTGGTCCTATGAAATCTGAGGACTTCTGAATATTATATGCAATATTGGCTGGCTTGAGCCAATTCCAGCTCCTTCAGTAGTAAAAAATGAAAAAGAGCAGCGGAAAAGAACCTGCTAGTGTATTCCCTAGAAATAACAATAATAAAAAAGTGGTATGCAATGAGGTGGTGGTATGTGAAAAGGAATGGTATGGCCATAGAAACACTGTTGATAAACAGCAGGGAACTATATGTACACAGCAAAATGGACTCTCTCCTACGCTGTTACTGACTTCTTGTTTTTCTGTGGAGGCCAAAAAGCGAGGGAACAAAGCATCAGGCCCAAATCAAAGCAGACATGGCAGAAGCCTTCTGGGACTAGGGCAGTATCTGAAGCCAGCCAAATCAGATGAGAAGACCGCACACATGAAGGGACCAGCTTTCCCCACCCCTCCATGTACCGTGCTTCTCCCCATCACCTGCCTGTGCTGCAGGTTATGATCATGGCAGGGTGGCTGTGGCATGGCTAAGCGGCAGGAGAAAAGAGAGAAGGGACAGGGAGAGGAGTAAACGCGCACCAGTACCAGCAGCAGGGGCTCTGTGGGTCCAGGGCTCCCCAGGCAGCATCCAGATGGGGCAGCACTATCTCTCTGACTGTGGCATGTAGCCCAAGTGACATTTTGGTGACTCTTTATTTGCCTGATAGTACTTAAGCCTTTTGCTGGAGTCATAACACCCTGTTCTTCTATTGAAAAATGTTAATCAGGTGCTTTTCCAGCAACTAATTCCAACAGCTTTGACGATCACCTTTTAATTTATGGCCACTACCCTGCTTTCTTAAAGTATATTTTATTTATTAACCTGCTGTTTTGTATTGGTGTCTGTTCCATTTTGATGTAGGTGCAGATGCAAAATGTAACCATTTTATTAATTCACAGACTTTATATCTTTAAAAGTTTTGTTGTTCAGTACAGAATGACAGGCAATGTTATCACAGTTTACTGGGCATGAAATACCAGTCCTGAAACAATTCTGCCCTTTTTTTTTTTAATGAAGATACTAATGAATGTGGAAAATGTCTCAAGTTAATTGGTTCCTCTCAGAGGGACTGGAATGGGAAAAGGAAATGACAAGGGAAATAGGTATAAAAATAAACCATTATTGTGCTCTAAATTTCCTGATCCCCTGGAGTTTCTCATAAGCTGAAGTAAAGGAAAAACCTCACAGCTGGTGCATTTTTGCATTATAGATGCACATGAATAGGAATATTTATGCTTAAAAATACCAACGTAATTTTAAACCACCATTTTCTAATTGCAGCTGATATATGCTTCATGTGTTTCTTGGCAGCTTCATTTGGAAAAGACACAGGGACCTCAAAAAGTGTAGGATTTCATTAGGAAAAAAAAAAATCAGCACAGGCTGCTGTATATATTGAGGAGCTTGCCAAGCCTATGGGAAATCAGAAGAACAGTTAGGCCAGCCTCCTTCCTCCAAGCTCCATCTCTATGAACTAAACTCAGGAACATTTTCTGCCTGGGACAGAAGAAAGTCTTATGTGCCTAGGTAAAAAAGAACAGTATGTGCTTAGGCTAAGCCAATGGCCCAAACTCATTTTCCATAAACAAGGCTCTGCTACGGAGACATAACTGTGTTTAATCCTGTCTGGATGACTTCATTTGCTAAGCACTCCAGAGCTTGCCATAGACCATGTGATTCACCCAGCTCCATTCACTCTGGAAAGTGGTTCTCTCTTTGACTCTGAAGCAGCAAAAAAAGTCATTTATCAGAGCAGTAGAATTAATACTTGTCCCACTGGGTCATGAATACCCTAAAATGTATAACTGTCCTTCAGGAAAAGTCTTTCCAAACTGTTGTATTGCACTGATTTCTGTCCTTTTCCCATTGTTTTAAAATAATCTCAACTCACTTCCAACATGGATTCACAGCAATTCCAACTACTGTATAGCACGGTGGAGAGTTCCATCCTGAACATAAAAAAACCCCATGTTTTGATTTCTTATCCATGTTATATTTTAGATGGACATTACATAATTGCTTCATGCAGAAAATAATTTTTATTTAACCTTTATGCATGTCTTTTTTCTCTCCCCTACTATGTGGAAGAGTTTTCCCTACCCATGGCAGATGGGTTGGAATGAGATATTCTCTAAAGTCCATTCCAACTTAACCAGAAAAACTGAATTTTGAGTCCCTTTATGTCTTATGTTGTGCCTCTCTTTGAGCTAACTCAAGCTTGCAGACAACTGAGAAGTAAGAACTGACTCAAAGACAGTGCAGGTTTTGGCCCTGAAGGTGAGACTTTCAGATCTGCCAGTGAATGTGAGGTGCCACAGAGGTTTCTCAGGCTGAACTTCTCTCCACTATACCCTTGAGCTAGAAAGCCAGGGAGGAACAATCCCTGGGGTCTAATTAAAAGATCCTGGCTTGTAGTGTGGGAAATGCCTCCATGATGAATAGCACTTTGCTGCAGTGAACAATCTGTTCTTCTGAAAACATAAAATGGATGTGCTGTTTGTAAAGTGGGGATCTTTTTTACTGAACTAAGGAGAGGTTTGCCTACATGATTGTGAATAGGGTCTGGGCAAACTGCTAGAACTCTTCAAGAAGAGTTGGCTGCAGCAGTAGTCAGTGGGCAGTGACATTAGTGGGGATAGAAATCTCATCTGGATCATAATAGACATGGACCTTGGCAAAATCTACAAAGTCTGAACTTGTCATATGTTTGCTGCATAGCAGAGTGAAGTGCAGCAAAGAGGCTCAGATCCGAAACAGAGTAAAGTAGTTCAGAAATATCCATTATGGTGCTGCACCAAATACTGCTTTAGATGCCTTGTCTGCGTTTTGTTACTATATAATTCATACACGTTCACAGTTTACACAAAGAAGCCTAAAGTATGTTCCCTGCGAGTCCTGTGCTATTGTCAGATTCTTTTAACACATCAGGACACCAAAACCAAAGCCATGCCTCGATGTGGAAAACCAGTCTTTCAAACAGGAGATACTGAAACCTAGCCTGAGACAATGTTATTCTCACACTTGGACTGCAAATTGCTGCTGGAACTGAAAAATATTTTCCAATTAAAATTGTGTCATAAATGGCACAATATCATTAGAAATTTTAATTTTACCAAAAAGAAAATTTAAAAAAAAATGGTGAAAATTTCCAAACCACTCTGAGGGAGCAGACCTGAGTGTGTGGACTTGGAGGATAAGTTTCTCAGGAAGGGATGAGGATGATGAGCAGATACGGGCATTGACTGCTAGAAACAATACAACAGAAACAAGGCCCAGCATGCAAAGCGCTTTGCAAAATACCAAGATCTGGTCAGCTAGTTCTAAGGAAATCTCATAATGTATATTCATGTTGGATCTTCACGGGGATGCCAGGAAATTTTCTTAACAGGTGTGCTGCAGCTCAAAGTTATGCTGCTTCTCCTGTTGGCTTAGTATTAATTTGACTTTCAGAATGGTTTTAAGCTTTTTGTGATCCCAAATATCATAAGCTCTGTTGGCTTTTGTTTGTGTGTTTATTGCTGCTCAGTTGAACTGACCTAAATTCTGGGACAATGTCTCTTACAGGGAGATCAGTATCTCATTTCTCCTTTTGTGGATTTGGCTTTTATCCCATTTGCTAATCTAACTGAGATTGTCTGTAAATCATTCCCATCAGGACTGGTTTTCTCATTTTCTTCTTTTGTTAGAGTATTTTACTGGCTGTCTTCTTTTAAGGAACAATTCCTGCAGCCAGGCCAAAGAGCTTCTTCAAAAGGCACATATTTAAATGTCTGTAAAAATTGAAAGGAAGACGACAGAATACCCAAACTTGACACTGATGTACTCAACACAGAAATAAGTGAAGGGAATGAGAGATGGCAATACCTAAGGAACTAAGCAGCATCACCACAGGGTCCTACCCAGTCTCACAGCACACCAGCCCTGCTGCCCTTGTACAGGTTGGCAGGCAAGAAAGTACTTAGTTATTCAGCTGCCCTCTCTGTGTCACAATGGCTAACTTACTTTCTTTTTAGATTTTACAATGCAAACATCAATATCTTTAGATAGTATAAAGCACCATGTTCCCTAGCACAGAAAAATTGCATACATATATGCATGCATGTAATGCATATGCTTCTTTTGACGACAAATGCTGTCACCAAAATTATAAGAAGCTACAGTTTGAAAGAAAAATATATTCCCTATTAAAATGTGAGTTATGTACTAAATCTATCTCCTGTCACATCATGATTCAGAAGAGTTCCAGACCCACAGTGTCAAAGGCTGAGTGTATTCTGTGCAAAGAGATGTTTTTTAATCAGGTTTTGTAAGGGGAAAAAAGCCAATAAAATCTGTTTGCCTTTTTCACACCTCAAAAAGTCAAATTTCTTAAAAGAAATTAATAACAGATGGAAAAATAAAAGACCAGATTTTTGAAGCTAATAAAAATAGTTATGATTCCCAGCTAACCCTGCACTGCGGTAGCAAGAAGTATCAGACTTGCCTAGGCAGCTTGAAATTCCCAGCTGAAAATGCTACAAGCAAAATTTGAGCTACAATCAGGTCATCATCACAGAAGGGATATTAGGAAGAGAGCAAAGAGAAATATGGTTTTTTGTATTGTTCAGATGAAGTGTTTAAATAATGTACATGAGCCAATCCCACTGCTCACTGGATACTGAGACTCTCTGGTTGTGAGAAACTGTTCTTCAGAACAGCCTGATTGGAGCTGTTGGACTGGACCTTAAAGATCTTGCAAGAAAAAACTCTAACAGTTTGTCCCCCAATTAGCACTCCCAAATATGTTGTCCAAAACGTAAGCTTTAAGAGCTTAGGCTGCCCTATAGATTAGATTTTTTTCTCCTATCCAGCTTCTCGTACTGCTTGAATAAGAAAAAGAAAGTGAAAGTCACTCTTTAGGCTAGTAATAGGTCTTAAGGATAAAGAGGGAAAGAGAAAGACCTATATCTTTATTAAAATTTATCTGTCACTGGGGTTGTTTCTGTGCAACTCTTGTGAGTCAGCCATAAATCAGCCCAGTTAAAATATCATGCTATACATATCATTCCTTTCTACTGCCATGACATTTTGACTTTAGAAAGAATAATGTCAGCCTCTGTCATCTAGGTTTGCTTGGTAATATCTCTTTTCCTTTTTGGCCTGTGTGTCTCCCACTTTCCCAGTAAGTGTCTTGCTGATGGAAATTCTTGTACTTTTGCCTTTTCCTGTAATATTTCCTGTAAATGTCTTTTTTTAATGACAGTTGATGTTGCACAATAAATGAGAAAAGGCTATACCGTAAACACCGCGTTTCAGTTAAAATCGTGTTTCTGAGAAGAGATAGGACCATTCCAAATGCAAAATGAAACTGTCCCAGTCCCACAGCTGGACTCAATATTGATGAGACACAGAGATTTTAGCAATTGCTGGGATGAGGTGGGATGTAGGTCCTAGGCATTTTCCTAGAAAACCAGAATGGACAGCATTGCTAGTCAGAAGACACACACATCCCCACCCCTCTTAACCTTTTCAATTTGCTTCATCTAAAACTAATGTGCATTGCCCACAGCATGGGGCTTTTATCAAAAGGACTGAGCAGAGACAGGGTGGGGATCCTGTTATGGCAGGGTGTGTTTCTCTGCAGTTGTAAGGACTCATCCCTCCATTGTATTTACAGGAAAAGAAAATCAATCTTGCGAGCATGTCCTCATCTTAACCCAGTTTCTGCACACACAGATAAGAATGAAATCCAGACTCCCCACCTCCCCTGGGCTTCATCTTATTGACTGTAAACCTCTAGATCTGCCACTTACTCTAATGCTGAGATATTGTTTGTAAATGGGTAACAGGATTCTCAAGGAAGTAAAATATTTACAAAATCATGGATAAATCTGGATCAAAGTATTATCTCAAATTTCAAAACAGTCAGCTGAGTTAGGTAATAGTATAAATTTTTTTAGCTCCTAGACACTGTTGAAGGACAATAAGTTAAAAAACAAATCAAGTCCCTACAGTAAGTTTTAGTCTAAATCTGAATAATCCTTATTAGGAACATGGAAAGCCATATCGTCTCCAAAGCTTCTCCACTTGCTCAGCTTTGACACTGGGGTCATGCCCAGACCTTTTTGTTCCAGAGCTTGTCTGCCTTCTAGATGCAGTGGAAGAGTCTTGAGAGCTTCACGGCAGAGAGGAGGGAGCAAGGAGTATACCCTGGGACTGAGCAGCAAGGGTGTGTTAAAACTGCAGTCCAGGTTCACTCTCTGATTAAGGGAGGTGCCTAATGAATAAACCGGATGTATAAGAGCTCTGAGGGAGTGAAGTATTTCCCCAGTCCAAGCTCCCTAAGAAAATGTTTCCATTTTTCACTCCTAAGAAAACTGAAAATTGACATGCTGATCCCAGTTTGTCCACAGGCTACAGCTCCAAAGTGCCTTACTACAGCTCCCCCAGACTTGTTCCTCCTCAAGTGTCACCCCAGATAACCTGCTGGGAGGGACCACATTTTCTGTGTCAGTCAGGGCAAGGAGGACCAGAGGACTCCTCCCTCCACAGGTGACAGGCTTTTCTATTGTGTCCCCACAGCATGAGCTTGGCTGAGGGGTTGGCACGAGACCGGTGTGGCTCAGCAGCCCCAGCACCAGGCCGTGTCCCTGCAGAGTGCTGTTTTGATTTGAAAAGCTTAATTTCTGCACTTCATGTGGCTTGCCCCGCTGGAAACCTCTCATGGGAGTCCAAACTGCACGTTTACAAAGAAACTGAAGCCAGATAAATATGGAAGAATCAGTATCATTCTTAGTAAGAATACAATTCTCCTGGACTGTCATACAGCCATTGCAGCACAGGATTAACAGAACTTGTTTTTGACAAGTTTTCCTGCCTTTAGGCTTGTTATTTTTGGGTTCTAAAAATAGTTCTAATAATAAAAAAAAGTTGTTAAAAGTTTTTAGCTTATCCTTAATACTTAATCCTTTAACATATATTAGAGAATTATTTTTTTTAACAGACAGGGAAACCAGAGAGAGTGATACAGAGTAATTTTTCTTAAAATGGTAAAAGAATTATGCGGAAATATCTGATATGAAATACATAATGATAGGTGTATCATTAGGGCTATGGAATAACACAGATAGACATGACCATTTTGGACAGGATATTTTGGGGAAAAAATTTGTGTAGTAATTTTCCTACTAAAATTTTTTAATTAAAATTATGCCTTTTCCATATGGTCCACCATTTCCAAAATGAATGATTTTTATCAAAGTATGCTTTTCCAATGCTTTTGTTGAAAAAAGGTTTCACAAATACCCACAGAATAGCTCCAGTCAAGAATAGGGTTTAATTCTTACAGTTGATACTATGGTGTTATTTCCCCTTACACATAGTGAGGGGAAATAACCATTAACAGTGTGGTTATGGGATATGGCAGACATGGTTTCATATTGTTTCATAAAGCAGCATTTCTTACCAGAACTTTACTACCCAGTATATTGGAGATTAAGGAAAGATAAGGTAGAAGCAACCAGGTAACTGCTATAGAGACAGAGAACAAAGATGGGAGGACTTTTTCTCCTGATGCACAGAGCAGTTAGAGGACAGGCAATGTGCTTGGCACAAATGAAGTGGCTGCATTTTTTGAAGTGTGGGAGGAAGCTACGTGAAGGTACACAGCCAAAAGGGGGATGAGAAGATGGAGGGAGTCATCCTGGGGAAGAAATATGCCTGAAAGCTTTTAGCAGCACTGCCTGCAAACTCAGCAGTGCACAGTTTAGTCCATCTATAGTGCACCTAATAGCACTGGTATGTACATTAGTGGCAGCCTGTGCAACTCAACCCCTTTTCTGCTCTGCCCTCATGTTAAGTTAATGGATGGACATGTTTGCATAAAAGGATTAAAATGCTGAAAACATTGAAAATGTGCAGTATTTACTAGTAACTCTCAGCTTTCTATCTCCTACAGCCATTTTGCTTCCCCACATATAGATGTATTTACATAATTTTCGAAGTGCCTATTATCAAGCTGACTGTTATGGCACCTCTGGAGTGGTTACTGTCTATTATGTAAACATAACACTGCTACAATTTATAACAGTCCTGTTATTTACCCAGTAGAATGTGTAACTGTTCCAAGTGAGCCATTACCGACTGCCACGTAAAGTAAATTCATCTTCATCGGTTTTTGCAAGCATGAGTTGTAACAACGCTTAACATTTCAATAGTGCCATGCATGTTGGAAGACCTCAGTGCACCTTATAAACATTAATGAATGAATTCAGTATTAAAAGTAGTCCTGTGTGGCAAGAATTAGAACTAACCCAATAATTCATAACCAGGTCCCAGTTCAGGAAGAAGTTTAATCGTGGGCACTGACTTCAATGTGGCTGCTTACATGTCAGAAGCTTCACATGTGCCCAAGTTCCCGGGTGACTGCATATCTGCAGGGTCCATGACACTCATTTTTCATCTCTTTCTGTTGGCAGAACATGCTCAGCTTACAATCTTAACACAGGAGGTCTCTCTGCAAACCAGTCTTAATTCTGTAAGACATTTGGTTTGAATTTCATGGACACGCACTCCCCCCAACCACACAGTGAATTCATTCTTTTCAGGTTCCTTGTATTTTGTGCTAACTCTTCCCAGAAGAGTGCTCCACCCTGCTGCACGGTGTTCTTAGAAGTGCTGGAGGGAGGCAGATGGTAAAGTCAAGTAGAGCTTTTCCCAGCTGGGCAGCAAGGACACAGCTCTGCAGTCAGGCATTTCTGCTTGCTGAGGGTTTTAAGCCTTGAAAGTTGTTAACAGAGAAAATAGCTGCAGGTGTCCAGACTAGAATGTTAAAAACCCACATGTGTCCAGCACAGAACAGAGACATACTGGGGAATAGTAAAAAAACCCTCACTTCCAGTTACTATTTTTCACTTTAAATCCAAGATTTTGAATTACTAAGATATGCCGTGACCAAATGGTACTCCTCTGAAATGCATTTTCTTATGACAGCTTATTTGTGAATAAGGGAAATGGAAATGAAATTTTATATTAACTTCATTATGAACTTATATATAAAAAAACCCTGATTATCCTCTAAATTGTACTGTCACCTGAAACACTAAAAACAGTGGAGCTACAACAGCACAAACAAGAAGAAAATCCTGTCTTATTTAAATTAACTAAAAAGTAAAAAATGCTCCATAAAGTGCTCTAATAATTACAGTGCCTACAATAAATAGTAATAAATAATTTAAAAAGAGCTCTTAAGAAATATTATCACCTATTCATGATATCATTTCTCCATGAGAGAAGGCGTAGTGAAGCAAGTCAAGCCTTTTCACTTTAAGAAATGGAATAAGTATTTCAGCTCTAAAAATTAACCAGGTTGCTACAGCTGAGTTATACTGGATTATACTTTGTTCTGCAAATCTATTTTAAAACTACACCAAAAGCATGAAAATGCTCTCTGGAGCATATACAGTGCACAACTGCTCCAAGTAGCAGACACTGTAAAACCTACTTCTGGTCAGGGATAAATTTTAGAACTGAAACCCTAGTAGTAAAAGTTTTTATCAGAAGCAAATTCCTACACAAGCGTTGCATGGATATCAGATGATTTACTGTGTTTCCAAAGGTGCTGCCCTCTGAAGGTCTCTGTGAACAACACTTCAGGTTCATATGCAGTTGTGCCTTCTTGGACAGCGCGTGGGAGCCAGGCAGCACGTGTACAGCGCGTCCAGCAAACCCTGGTTGGAGAACTGAGATGTGCTGAAACAGCCTTGCAGCAGCTGGACGTTCTGTGGGCTGGCAAACCAATGGTAAAGCAATGCGTGGCAGGAAAACAGCTCACAGGAAGGTTACCCTTAACCTTCCCTCTAATTTATCATATTCCCTTCTATTATTTACTGCTGCGTATATCTTTTCATTTACCCTGCAATGATACCGGAGAATGCAATGTCAGGAATGTTGGTAGAAGTGACTCTCTTAAGACTTAATGAACCTGGTTCTTGTCTGGCAGCTGGTTGACCTTACTGCACCTCCATTTAAATCCACGGAGTGAAGTCATCCATTAAATCAGAATAATTTTGATCAACTTCTGTGTAACTAATGAAAGCATCATTTCCATAGCCTCTCACATATGATTCTTAATTTTCTGTGGTGACTGAGCAGAGACCTCCCTATAAGTACAACCCTTTTTTTTTTCAAAATCTGAATTCTGGGTTCCATGAAGTTGATGACAAAATGCTCACTGCTTCTGATCTTTTTCTCTGGCTTTTCAAGGATATATAAGTAATTTAGAATGGACAAGACAAGTGCACAGGCTTACAGCACAGAGCAACATTGATGTGACAGATGAAGATGAATGATACACTCAAAAAATAGAGAACTTTGAATATCCATTCTTCTGTAGATTTAATTTAAGTCAGATCCTTCAATATTGTATGGATGTGGATTATATTATAGAGTTTGAGAACAATCCCTAAGTAGCAAATTGAACACTATCATTCAAAAACGTAACACGAAAGTGAGCTAGAAATCACAAGATGTGAAAGACTTGAGAAAAAATTAATGGTCATGCTCTCATAGCTCCTAATGATAAATGATGTCTCATATGCAGATTGAAAATCTCTTGCCTTTTGCTGATGATGAGTTTTTCCACTTTATATAATTGATATAGAAAAAGAGGACTTGAAATATTCCTAATTACAGGGAAATTCTGATCTGGAACATATATGTCATTTCTTTATATTCCTCTTATTGCCTTTCTGAAAGATACATGAAGTGCCAATTTGAAATTCAGCAGAAGTGGGTGCATTCCAACTCTCCCCAAACAGCAGAGGTTTGTATGCAGCTGGGCCCTGTATTAGCAAACAGAGTTATTTGAAACCTAAATGTATGGGTCATTTGTACTGTCTCATGGAGTACAACAAAAGATGTAAAAAAGGTTTAAATTTTATCTTTCAGTATGAAAGGTACTGTGGGACCAGGCAAAGGAGCCTCCCCCATCAGCACAGGTTGTGGGAATGACCCTGTTACAGCTCTGCTCTCAGCTGCCTCTGAAATGGCAGTCCTCTAAAATGGGAACAAAAGACACAGGCAGAGGAAGGAGTGCTAAATCTGTATTTTCTTTCTCATGGCCCATTAACAAAACACACTTTGGAGAGGTCTCAACTTACAGTGGGAGCCAGTCAGACCTAAGAGCACAAAAATACAGGAAAATCAAAGAGTTTTTTAGAAAATCTCTCCCTTTCTTCAGTTTCTATACTAACCACAGTGACTGAAATCAAAGAACACAGTTTATGGTACTGCCAGCAAAGATTTTGAAGTCAGAAATTCTGAAATATTTCGTTAGCCTTTTATGAGCAATATTTTAATCAGAACATTTCCAAGGGTCTCTTCCTCATTTGATTTTCTCCAGTTCCTATACTGATTTTATAACAATAGATCTACCAGTGAAAAGACTCAAGTGACATGAGATTTTCAGAGCTTTTTTTCACATCTTCTGTTTTGGAAACTAACTTCACCCACTTCAGGAAGCAAAGGGGAAGTGAAGTTCAAATGAGAAGATGCAGATCAAGAATGAGTTTCAAATGACCATCTTGCAGAAAACTGACCTCCTCTTACATGTGTTTTCATCACAGTGGAGAGATTTACAGAGTCTATTTTCCTTCCTCTTGCAATTGTAAAGCTTCACACTTAACACTCAGGCATCCCCATTTAATTCTTTCCCAAATGCCTTTCACTCAACAAGGCAGCTTAACTGCTTCTTTTAGCCACGCAGTTTTGCAGCCTTGCTGCCCAGCACCATTCCCCTCTTCAGAAACAGACCGTGTTTGTGGATGACAAATTTCAAGGGCATGTCACACACACACTCGTGATCTGTCACTGTGCTTTCCACACCTACTTAGGACACCAGGAGATTTGCCTCTTGGCTACATGCAGTTGACTTTTGATATCCTCCTGAAAAGGCTATAGTTGGCTTTATTTCCATCCAAATCCAGGCATTTAAATGAAGACCCAGAATTAGAAGCATATTCACTACCTGTATTAGGTGATTTGCCTTCTGAAAGACCTTAAGCACCTCCACAGACAGACCCTTACGTAGGTGCAATGTGCCAGCCAGTAAAGAAGTTGTGAGTTTAGGTTCAATTATACATTTGAAGGAAATGTAATGGAGCTAATAAATTGAAAGTGACTACTAACAGACTTGCAACTCAGTTTTTTTGTCTATTTTGTGGGATCAGAGTGCTTGAAATATAGCAGGACTAGTCCTGAACATCCCAGGGGATAACATTTTTCTACCTTTCCTGTTGCTGTACTGAGAATAACAAAACTGTTGTCAATTTACCAGAATTTGGATTTCTTATTCCTACAAGTCATGCTTTGCCAGTATAAGGTGCAATTGTTTGTAGTGAACCATGCACACCTTAGCCTATTAGTCTTGCTCACTTAAGCACACTACATATTTTCGGTACCAAGACATTTGTTTTATCAGTATACATCAAATCAATATGCTTTGGTTTTATTGCCTACAGTCTTGGCTTGTAAGCACAGGTTGAGCTTCTGTCAATTCCATTTCTTTTCACAGCAAATTCATTAGAGTGAATAGAGGGACACGAGGTAACCACTGAATATGAGATTTGCCCCCAAACTCATAAATTGTCCAAGCACTCCATCCAGCTGCAGAACACGTCTGTGTGACGGTTTTGGGTTTGCCTGCAAGCAGATGACTCTAAGAAGTGACTTCCTGGCAAAATTTGAAGCAAAGGCCACAGGCTAATGATTTCCTATTTGTAGAAGTGGCTTTAGGTAAATTTATACTTAAAAGCCTCAGTTTAATTATTGAAGTTACAGACACTGCTAAGGAGGAGAGAAACGCAAAGGTAGAGTAGAATAACCAACGCTTTTTTGGTTGTATTTTTTTTAAAAACCCATCTGTTTCAAAACACCTAGATTAAGGCTTACCCAGAAATCACTATTGTGGGTTTGGAGGCTCCTGGAAAGTGATTAAATACCTGTGAGATGCAGAATAGACTCTACTCAGGTACTGAAATGAGTCAGCCCCCAGTTCTGATAAAGGCTGAAGGGAAAAGTCTTCTGATGGAATATGCAAAACTGCACCTTTCTCAAACAAAGGTAGCTACTGTATTGGTATTGACTGGAAATATTTTTTTCAGAGTCTCATAGATTGATGGCAATGAGATCCACTTCCAAGAGGTCACACAGGGACTCTCCGTAGGAGATCTACGCACAGTTTGAAGAGCCCTGCTCCCCAGCTCACTTTGTGGTCAGTCCACGCTGTGGTGAACACTTCTGGGAACGTAAAGGCCCTCCTCAAAGTGGGCTGTCCTTCTCATATTTCACTGGTCTTGCAAATGAATTTTCTCTCACAACATTTTCTTTACAAAGTAGAACAATAAATAAGGGATTGATTCTGCAAAATACAAGCCTCCTTGTGTCCCACTAGTTCCTTCAGCATGGAAAATGCTCTCTAGGCTTTAATATAACTATAAATTTCTTCAACCATATTGCATTTGCCACTAGGATTCCTAGGATTAAGCTATCCAAACCTCCTTGTGGAACACCAATCTCCACTTTTCCTTCTTTATCAAAGTCACCACAGACATGGGATTGCATAGTCACTGAGTCTGACTGCTTTACAGCACATCTCCTACCACACCACTTTAGTTGTTAGAAGTGTTGATTACTGCAGCTCCAGGGGCCTTTTCAATATAGTGATAAATGTTTCACATTTTATTTCTGCCAAATGTAGAGAACTCTTTATAGATTGTACAATATTAACTGGAGCTTTTTTTTTTTTTTTAATATATGTGTGATTAGAAGAGAAGCATCATCCTGTGGGGATCCTGCCAACTGACTCGATATCTACTCTTTTTTCCTTTAGTGCTTCTGAGAAAAACATATGAATTAATAGGATTAGGGAATGGGGGAAAATCTAGGGTTTCATTTTGGGAAATAGGGCTCATCTCATCTAGCTGTAGCTGCCTTGAAGACAAGCAATCCAAGCCAGTCACACAGGACTACTCATTCTCTCTTAAGAGAGTTGGGTTGAATGAGTCTCAGGAGCTGCCTCTGTTCCTTCATCTCCAGAGAGAAGTAAAATACTTCATGTAGATTATAGGGTGATATTTAAGATAGATGAGTTTAAGATGTAATTAGTCTGATACTTCTGCTGAAGCCCACTCCTTACATGAGAGAAAAAAAAAAGAATAAATTCTGGTGAGTAAATGACAGGGTCTATTTTCCTTTTAATGCAGGATACAGTTTCAGGTAGCTTTTTGTACCACTGTTTCTAATTTAATGTTTAAATGATGAATTCTTGCTTCCTTGCATACCTAATAGATTTTGTTCTTATTTACAAACTGAAGAGTCTCATGCTTGGTCCTGATATTTTGTAGATGTAAGACATTATTATGCTTGTGAATAAACACCTGAGAACTATCCTTCAGGCTGGAAGGAAAATGAAGCACTGCAGGGCTGAGGAGGCAAAAGAGAGGAAGACAATCTGAAAGATGGCAGCTGATAAACATTTTTGTGACTCTATTAAGAGATTATAGTCACTCTAGAGCCAGATTTGTGCAAGTACAAATCTAGGAAAAATGCCAAACAAAATTATTTCTGTTTGGGGAATTGTTTCTCATGCAGAACAGTAAAAATTGAACTTACCCCTCCCCACCTTTCTATTTTCTGTTTCTCTGGCATGTTTACAAACAGCATTACAATAAGATAATAGTGGTGGTTTTGTAGCCATGAGCAATATTGGTTAGTTTGAGTCTGCCTGATGCTTTTCCTTCAGGCCAGAGGAAATATTTGCATGCATGAGGACTTGTCTCTGTTCTCCAAGTGTTTCAGCTGGTCCAATGCAAACAATGGCCTCTCCCTTTAAGTTTGTGGTTGCTTTCAAAAGGAGCATGCAGACACCTCTAGTGTCAGAAGTTACTGTAAAAGACCTGGATCAATGCTGCCCTGCAACAAAGGCCTAGCAAGGAACTGAATGCATGTTGCAGTCAAACAAGCAGAGAGGGAAGTGCAGTGCTGGGGAACGTAACAGCAAGCATGGAATGTGCAGAGAACTTTGGGAATAACACCCAACACCTGCAGCCTCACTAGCAGGCAAGTATTCAGTGCTCTCAGAAATGACTCATACTAATTTAGAAGTGTAGAGGACAAGCTTTGACAGCACAGTGAAAGAGACAACTCTCATTCCACGGAGCCAAAAGGCTGTTCCTTAGCAAACAGCATATTCAATGTAATTTTAATCTCACCACGATCATTTTCCAAGCTCAAGAAAGGAAAGAATCTGTGGGTGGTTGGCTAATCAATGTCCCTCTGCTAATAATTGCTGTTGAAGGGCTCTAGTGTCACTCATTGATAAACAGATTGGTTAAAAACTCCAATTACTCCAAGCCATTTATGGAAGGAAAAGGTGACAATGGGTGGTTGGGGAGGGGGTGGCAGGCATCACTTTCTGCAATTTCTGAGAGCAACATTATTTTGTAATAGAAGTAACAGCAGAAAAATCCAAGTGACAGAACAGAACAACATGTTGGTAAAGTTTGGCAGTACAGAGGACTATATCCAAAATTCACACCTCTTACGATTTGCAGGCAAGCCTGCATCCCTACAGTCGTTAGAGCTAGAGCTTATTGTGATTTTGGCTGTCAAAGCATTAGCACTCTGCTGTTCCTGGATATAAATAAAATGACATCATCACACAAAATGGACACTTCAGATTGCCTCCAGCTATTTTAGCCAGCTTCTATTGGTCCTAAATCCACAATGTTGTGGCCTCTAGCAAGGATATTCCTGAGGAGAACACATTAAGAGCTGAAATTTCTTCTCTGTAGGAAATTCTAGACTTCTTTTCTCCCCTCTTTGGAACAACAATGTAGATATTTCAGGAGTTTCCTGTGGAAGTGAGAAATTCCCAAATATTTTTTTTTGAATAGCTGAAATGACACTGAAACTGGAGACTGTGACAGACTCTTGCTTAATGTCCACCTCCTAGTGTAGCAACAGGGAGTCGAGGCCCTAAGAGTCCACGAGTGAGGCTGCAGATGAGGAATACGGGAATCAGCATTCCAGCTCATTGGCAAAGGTGTTCAGAGCCGGGCTCTCACACAGAGCAGGATTTTAAGTTGCCTTATTTAAGTCCTACTTTCTACATGAACCATCATCAAAAACTAGAAAGCAATGTCTCAGCCTCTCTTTCTTCCATATATGAAAGCAAGATTGTTCTGGGCAGAATGAAATGCTGTAGTTTAAGGATTTGTAGTGGGGTTTTGGTCTTTTCAAAATTTAATTTTGAGACATTTTAAGAAAGAAATGACTCTCTTTTTCACTCAAAGTATTTTTAAGTTGCCTGTATGGATATAAACAGCTATTTTTTCATAAAAATAAAAAGGGGCAGTTTATTTCTGGAAAATTTCAACAGTGTCTGCATGAAAGCCCTGAGAGGGGTTCCCAGCATGATCTCTCAGCTGCTGCAGAACAGTGGGCCAAGCTCCAATTGGACCATAGGCTCCTTGGGCTTCTGGCCTCCAAATGCCTGTGAGAAATCTTGACAGCCATAAAATCCCAGAGAGGCCTTGTGGTGCCGAAGAAGTGACTGTTGCTGGGCTCTACAACCTCCTGCCAGGCAAATAGCATGCAGTGATGAAAACCACCTTAAGTTCTCTCTCAGTTTGTTAACTGACAGAGTTCCACAAATCGTTCCAGATGTGATGAGTCAAAATTTTCTGACAAAGATGAAAAAAAAAGGAAAAAAGGAAAAAGGATGGTTTGACTGGCGAATATCCACCCCATTCTATTCCTGGGATGGCTAGAAATTCTCTTGTACCAGACTTCCTCCTGTTTTTGACCTACAAGAAAACACAGCCATAGCTAAGGCACCCAGAGCAGCACACTCCAGTCAGTTAAGCCTCCAAGCACGTTTCCCACTAATCTCTCATTTCAAGGAATACCACTATCTTCAAGCTAAAAGCACCTCCAGCACTGCCACACCAGTGTGCTATCCCTTTCACTGTGACTGCCAAAAATCTTTGCTCTCAGAAACAGTGCTAAAGAGCAGAGAAAGACCAATTTGTATTGAGAATTCTTCCAAACGCAGTTTACTTTCCAGAATGGCTGTTTTTTTGGTTTTTTTAAAACATCCCTAAATTTGTCCCACAACTGAATTTTAGCAGATGGAAAAGCTTGTATTAGAGTCCTACTGTAAACTGGAAGAAAGTTAACAATCCCCTGATAATCAGGTATGTCCCAAAATATGAGTTTGACAAGCCTAGCTACAAGCAACATAGTTTTCTACACTTGTTAGTAAGGCACCTACCCTCCTGTGACTTGTTAAGTGTTGTGCTTATCTGTCCATTCAGTTCCCAATAACACGCTCGAGCAAGCGTGGCAGAGTGACGGCAGTTTCAGAGACATTAAGTTCCTACCAGTTCCATGAGGGCTGGGTAGAGTCAGGCTAGCAGTGCCTCCCACCAGGGAAAGAAGTGCAGTGTTTATTGGATACCAGGAAGGCTGCAATATCAAAAACCCCTCTTAATGACTCCACTGTCGGTAAGGCTTAAGCAAATCCTGCCCTCTTAGGCAATGAAGTCAAGGACCAAAGAAATTCACAGGAAAGTAAGTTTTCTTCCTTTTGATACAGTACAGCTGATATTTTTCTAATGGAGGAAAGCAAGATAATGTTATTAAGAGATGTGGTTTCTTTCCTAACTTTTAGCAAGCCAGCCTTGGTAATTTACTTCTTCTTCTTTAGTACAAGGGTTAATGCAATTAGGAGTTTGCCAGTTTTGGATAGTTACAGACTTGGAGTCAGACTGGCTGCGACAGTCTGTGTGACACTACATGAAAACACCTTGTGCAGGCAACAACTTGGCTATCTTTTAACAATTCTATCAGTCAGTCTAACAATGTATCTAACACTACCATACAGGGAATGCTTCATAAGCATTACCTTGGCATAGCTTCCAGTGAATTTGAAGGAAGCTTTGTAAAAACAATAGATGGCAGAATAACTGAAGGATTTTGTGTGAACAGCAAAATCGTCAACCATGTTGACTCTGGTTTTGGGAAACTACCAAATTATAAGAAAATGAACAGTTTGTCATATTA
>WEKY01012838.1:0-20461 GCA_013390045.1 Picathartes gymnocephalus | reverse complement strand
ACTCCCTCCCTCACTCACTCCCTTCCCTCACTCCCTTCCCTCACTCACTCACTCCCTGCTCAATTCATATCTGGTTAGTCCTTTTTTATCATGCACTGGCACAAAGGTGTGAAATCAGGCTGGAAAGTATTTTCCCTGGATTATTAAAGTTACTCACTATTCGCAGAAGCTAATAAAAGAGGTGTAGATTTGATGTCTCTTGGTGGCTGACAATCAGAGTTGCCGTTCTAGAAGAGATGCTATAGGCAGAGTTACTGATCTCAGCAGATAGGTGTTCAGCAAAATGCTTTTTTAATACACAGACAGTCAGAGATAAACTTGTCTCCTCCTTTTAACTTATTTGTGTAAGCTACAATGGATTATTAGCATTTTTAGAATTTTTTTGTTTTCATTTTGAAAAATAAGTGAAATCTGTTTGCTGGGACAATACCTAAATTGAAAATGAAATCTATAAATCAAAACCTTACAGAGAGACTAGGCCAGGTGAAAGCATCTATTGTGGGTTTGCCTCCTTACTTTGCCCCCTCACCTTCCTGAAACACTCTGCAGCCTTGTGCTGGTGCATCATGAGCCAAAGTATGATATGTTTAGACGCCTCTAAGTTAAACTAGAGATCAGTCACTGTGCAAATGTGTAAAAAAAAAATAAAATAATAATGATAAAAAAATACGTAACTGCTTTCTCTTATTTTATTCCACAAGAGGAATCAATCAAAAACTGGAAAAGGATTAGGTGTTCATCAGCTAATGGGCTATGTTTATAGTGTGAGAAAGGATTTCTGTTTTTACATCTTTACCTAACTTTCCCCAGGTGTATAGAAATTATGTTTTCAGATGCCTTTCTTTTCCATCCTCAGTAAGACTACACAAGCAATGAATAAGCCAGAAATTCTGCAAATATTTGGTCCATACCATTTGTCTAATGCTGAAATTTTACAGAATTATATGGGAGCACCCGTCTGTAGGCACAAAGGAGTCTTCTGGTGCCAGAGTGCTTTTTGCAGGGGGCAGCACAGGCTAGGAAGCTATGTGATAATGATGATACTCTTCCACCTCTGCACAAAGACTGCTGGTGCTCTCAGAAAGCTCTGCCTAGTTGAGAGAGCACCACGTCTTCTGATTCCCAGAAACTGATGTGTAGTTTGGGTGGCACAATCCGGGCACTTTCCCCTCTTAAAATAGAGAGGATTCCATTACAAGTATCCCTATCAGTGTTTTGTTCTTTATCTGGGACTGGTATTCAGGGAACTAGCAGACCTGGATTAATGGTGACATAGTGCGTGGATTCCTGAACACACTATAGAAAAAAAAAGTCAATATGTTTTCAGAGAATCATAGTACTAGAATAGTTTGGTTTGAAAAGGACATAGAGGATATATAAAAGCCATCTATTCCAAAATCCCCTGCAATGTGCAGGGACATCTTCAACTAAGTCAGGTTGCTCAGAGCCTCATCCAACCTGATCTTGAATGCTTCCAGGGATGGGGCATCTACTGCCTCTCTGGGCAACCTGCTCTAATGTCTCACCAGTGTCCTAGTGTTTCATTGTTAATTATTTGAATGGCTCAAAGAGCAACAAATTAGGGATGTCACTAATATTTTCCATGTTTGAGAAAAATATAGATCAGGGAAGCCAACCTTTTTAATTTTACCTGATAATAAAATAGGTAGTAAAAAAAAAAAAATTAGATAGATTTAAAACATTTCAGATTAGTCAAACTAAGCAGATTGAAGCTAGCTGCAGCCTTTTGTATAGCTTAGGCTGATGTAAACACACTCCTATTAATACAATAAGATGTTTAGCATTAGAATGAATCTGAGATTTGGGGACGTGGTTCCTGATGGGTGGATTAAGGAGGCAAATTCCTTTCTCTAGGTGTTTCTTCTTTCAAGGATAAATTTTGTTGTTGGACAGAAGCTTTTGAAAATGTAGTTAGTTATACTAGAGAAGAATGGTATATGGTGTTTTTTTTGCAAACTCCTTTGAGTACGAAAATGTTTGCACGTATACTTACAAAGTCCTACAAGCTCAATCTGGAAGCAAATATATTTCAAATTAGATAGCTGATAGTGCTATGCTGCTTTGTAATCAGAAGGCCCATAAGCTCATCTAGCTAAAGGTAAATGCTACCTGAATTCGCTGTTAGTCCTTGCAATTTCTACAATGACTCCCAAATCTGTCTTTTAATTGAGAAGCACAATAACCTATTCAAATTAGTAAAGATGGAACCTGACAAGTATATTACTTATTTTCCTTTAACTAGAATAAAATATTTCCAGGAGCTTGTGAGATGGTCTTAAATATTTCTTGTCTCCTTTTCCCTCAGATTTCATTTTAAAATAATGAAATTCTTCATCCTTTGATGATCTATACCACAGGTTAGCCATTTATTCTCAGAAAACGAGAGCATAATAAAATCTTTTTATTTTACACTTTTTAAATCCATCACCTCACTTAGTAATTAAAACCAGAATGATAGTTTGCTTTCATGTGTTGAACCAGTGCTGATCTCAGAGTTTTACTGGCATGGTGTCTGAACATCATCACTCATAAATGGAAACATGCTGGCTGAGGAAGAGAAGGAGCCTTGTGGTGCTGCAAATTACTCCAGGGACCTGACATCAGTGCTGGTGAGATAGAAAGGAGGAAAAGCTTTGTGCTTCCACTTTTCATAATTCATATCCCTCTGAAGTGGGTACAGAGGATTTTCCCATTTGTGTTACCGACAACACGAGCAGGTTCTCTCACACTAAGATTAGTGTCAGTTGTGTGTCCTAATATGGGACTTCGCCTGCTCCCACGGGCAGACAAGTTTTGTGATCCCAGATAACCCTTTTCATGTCTGACTGCTGTGAAAAAGCAGGATCAGCACAGAAGCAGCACAGGTCACCACTGCCAACGCCATTATTTTCTGTTAAAGTTAAATGCTCTCTGTACATTTCCACTTGATGAGACTGCTTTCCTGTTGCTGAAACATCTCTTTTGATCCCTAGTAAGCACAGAGGATGCTGGTCCATACCCAAGCAGGACCAGGACGCAGGCCTGTTTTGAGGCATCAGCTGACCCTGCTCTGCAGACTTGGCCACCGGGTGGAATAGAACAGAACTACTTACAAGCAAGCTGGCTGAGGACCTGAAACTCAGTTTTAGCACATTTATTTACCCTTATACTTAAGTGCAAGATGGTACACACTCACAACTTTCATAGCACATGTGATAAATGAGATAGCCCAATCAAATTTATAAAGGAATAAAACTTATTATGCGGCCAAAAGATCGGTCACAATGAGCCACGATATTGAGGAGCAGTACCGGGGTCGGTACTGGGTGAACGTGTACAGATCTGACCTCTGGCGCATCAGATCTCCCCCGGTTCACCCCGACTATCTCAGCCAGGGTGATTTTTATACAGTTTTTGGGGGATGACCACATCCAGTCTATTCTTCTCAGCCCTGAATCATATTCATGAGGTTCTTCTTTCACTGTAGAGGGCTGGACAAAAAAGGTTTCTGGGTGTGATGAATGGTCCATCTTGCGATGAATTGTCCATCTCTGGATGACGAAATTGGTACATCTGGCTCCTCAGTCTTCACAATAGGATTCCCAGAAACATAATTCCTTCATGGCCGAGATATAGATATCAGGCGATAGCGATCAGGCCGTTATCGTTGGTCGTGGCGTNGGGGGCTGCAACTTTTAATTCTTATAACTTTAATTCAATTCATATTTTAGCACGAATTTACAGAGTTCATTTATAACAGCACACTATTAGCATTTTTTATTATTTTGGTCTCTTCCAAGCACATATGTATTGTAAGACCTTGAGTTTAGATACTATCCAGTGGCAGGAGAAATATACATAATTCCATTGTCTTTGCTGGTGGTTGTAGGAGTACAGCTATCAGACTAAATTACTTAGGGTCATTGGGATTTTCTAGAGATAAAACCAAGCAGTAGAATGACAGAATGAGCATTTTGCTTTTCTTCTTGCTTGGATGATATTTTTATACACTTTTATATGCAATTTTTAGAAGCCTTTACTGTTTTTATTGTAGTGTTCTTGTTAGGTTTTTACCAGGTCTTCTGGTTTTCTTCTGGCCCAGATTCCCACAGTTATATTTCAGTACCCTTTTCTCCTCCCTATTCTTACTTGACAGACAAAAGTAATTGCATTTGCAAATCAGTTTAGTGCAAAATAACACCTAGGGCCTGACCACTCATTTAGTTGCCCTGAAATCAAAGGACATTGCATGCAAAGTTCTGCTAGTCCCAGGGCAGCATCTGGGGACAAAGACTAAACAACAAAAACATATACAGCTCACCACACACAGGGCATTCAGTGTAAAGCCCCGTGCATCAGGGTGGGGCCACCTTCTTTTGTTGTCATAGGACCTGATTACACCACCATGACTTTTATAAATGAGAGACTATCTCTCTCTTTGTTCTGATGATACACTGCAAAGTCATTACCTAGTGCATTGTGTATCTCCAGCAGGGAGGAAGGGTGGGCACTGTGGCTTATCTGTGACTGTAGATTTCGCTGCTGTTGTGGTTAACCCTACAGTGACAGGTTTTAAATAAAGTTAAGAAACATTAAACCTCTTGGTAGGAGCAATAACGGGAAATTAATCAAATTCAGGGATCTTAGTCTTATAAAATAACCTTTTCTCAGCTGGCACTTTGCAGTGAATTCCATATATGAGGTTGATAATAAACTTTACAGTATGTTTATGTAAGCAGAACTGATAATAGAGACATCTTACTTGAGCTGAATTAAGTTGAACAACAGACACCCGTTCTTTAACATTTTTCAAGGAAGAAAAAAGGCTGGTTGTTATGCTGTTTTATGTTCAGGAAATAGAAAACAAGTTAAAATGCAGGCTGAAAGCAAAACTCAGCACAAGTTTGCTTCTGGGACTGGGTGGGTAGAGTAATGAAAAAACCTATTTGGCTTGTTAAGAAAAAAATGGAAAACCAAAGTGAATGACACCAAGTATGGCAAATATTCTCAATTGTTCTGAAATTAATTCTTAACAATATGTATTTCCTGTTAGTTCTTGATTTGAAAGAAGAGGCTTGTGGTCTCTAAAACATTTTTCAACATTTCCAGTTTCTCTATAACCATGAGATCTCCCCTGAATTTGAATTCAAGTTGTAGAAGGGTTAATTTTTTTCTTTTATCATGTGTTTTACATCTGATGCAGGCATGGTGCTTGCTGTTTACTTTTCAACATCTGGTTTCCCAGAGTCCTAGTAATAATGAAGCCTTTTTTTAAGCATAGTGGGAATATTGCTTGGACAACTGTTATTTCTCACCACTCGCCCCCTGGGGGAAGTTGGTGTTATTACCAATGTAATTTCTAAAGCTAGGAAAACTGAGGTAGAGAATTCAACTAGCTTATTTAAGAACCTCAAGGTAAATTGCCGAGGTTGATTATGGGCTATTCAGGTCAGAGAGATGAGAGAGAGTCCTCATTTGTGGCAAAAGGTGTTTATTGCAAGGCAGCGCAGTCAGTCTCACAAGGGTGAAAAATAACAGTCCGTGCCGTTTGCTTAAGTTCTCAGTGTCCTAAGCAGAAGCATAAAGGAGAAGCAGGATGAATAGCAATCTAAGCATCTTCTATAAGCCGCATTTTTCAGGAGCATTCTTCATTTCTTCTAAGCATTCTGCACGGGCATCTCCTAGTATTGTTTGCTGCATCCTAGCCTATTCTAAGCATTCTAACGGCACTATATTTGCTTATTGTCCGATCAACTACAAACACGATTCTATAGCGATACTTTTTGCACCTATCCTGGCTTAAAGCGAATGTGTGTATTTCTTGCATAAAGCTTATGCATATGGTTTATTGTGTTCCTTCTTTCTATCTAACTACATTGTGCTATATTTATATTTTGTCGAAGGGGTAATCAGTGTTATGGATAACCATGCTACTAACCTTTAAATTGGAGAAAAGGACACTTGGTCACTGACTAACACAGCTACTATATGTTTTAAGGCATTTTAAAGAATTTTCTGTTTGCTAATAACTCAATGCTAAATTTTTGCATTTTTCTATGTCTCCGACAGTAAATCTCACCTTTCCACTTTTCTCTTGATTGAAATCACAATCTGTGAGAGTATCTAAACCAAGAACAGCTCACCATAGCTCAGCAGCCTTTAGCTCAGCAGCTTTAGACAAGGTATCAGTATTATAATTTGTTGGTTTATCCGAAGTTCCTTTATTGGGAACTTTGCCTGTCCTCACTGGTGCCAGTTTCTGTCAGGAAACACTGTTTGAATGTTTAACCTCGGGATTGTTGACTCAGGCTAGTCTCAGCATTCTTCAACACCAAAAGCAGCTTGATTCCCCTTCTCCATCCATCACTGATAAATTTTGCAAATAGGGTAAAGGTAAAGCTGCCCACTTAAGCTACTACTTTGGATGTTTTCATTCTGAATTTTCCTGTAGGTAGCATTTAGAGGTCTTGGTCTTTGGAGAGATCTTGGAGAGGTCTTGCTTTTTGAAGAAAAACATTGTTTTAAGGAAAAATTGAGGAATGAAACATTCATGTCTCACTACACCTATAATTCTCATGTAATGTAAACAGATCTAATCTTAAAACAAACTCATTTTTATACGTGTTAGCATATTTGCATTGGTCTTTATTTTTAATAAGCAATGCTTACACAGGACTTTTCATCCATATCTGCAACTCTATCCCACCTTTAACCCATTGATACATTAATGAGAACCTACAAAAAGTAAATTGCACATCGCTTATGTGCAATACTTCTGAGCCTGCAGACCACTGAGGAGTGCCTGACCCTACGATTGAGTCCTGGAGAGGTGCCATCTAGAGAATATTACTGCCTCTTGATTTATTCATGCCTGGGCGAGTGTGATTCTACCCTCACCTCTGCATTTCCCTATATGGGTCTGTTTGGAGTTCTGTTACCCCATTGGTGTTTGGCTCGCTGGCCACTCCTTCCCCTGCTCTCCTTGCAAAGACACTTTCCAGTTGCTTCTCTGCCCCCTGTGCCCCAGTTGGTTTGTTCCCCTGCCTGTATTCCCAGGCTACACCCTCTTTCCCGCCTACCCCTTGTTCCTGTTGGCTCATGCCCCTCAACGCCTCCCCTTCGGCCCCTGCATAAGAACCCTGTGCACCCCTCAGATCTTGGTTCTTTGTCCCTGCTCCCTCCAGTGTGTGAATAATAAACCCAGCTGGGAATTCACACGAAGAATCTCTTCCGCTTCCACCTTGTCATTCAGCTAGTATCCTGCTGCAGGTGCCCCAAGCCCGTGCCCACTCGCTCACCAACCGGAGCTCCGATACTCGGACACCTTACAGAAGGTCGCAGTGGCAGGCAGCCCGAGCCGTGCTGCAACAGACCACCATTATAAATTAGCAGGTCAGGGGTATAAATGCAGAAGAAAAGCTTTTGGCATAAAGCTGTAAGGCCCCAAAGAATTTGCTCAATGAAGTTTTGAACAGGGCTTAGGGTTGTTCATCTATGCTGAGTTAGATGCATGGGAGAAATAACAGCAAGATATTCTCAAGAGGTCAAAATAACAAAAAAGACTTCAATGGCAACTTCAGAAAATCAGAGAAATTTGGCAAAAGGTTTAGTACAACATTGAATCAGCATAAAACACTTCTCAAAGCATTAACTTGGTCCTTCAACTTAGCAAACTGTAAGCCCATTCTATTTTAAATTACCCAAAAATTCCAAGAAGAAAGAGAAAGAGAGAAAATAGAAAAGAAAATAGAAAAATATTAATTAAAAAAAGAAAATTAAAAAGCACACACATAACTACAAATTCTGGGTTCCAGTTGTGCTTAGATAGAAATTCCAAGAGGTGGTAGGGTAAAGACGTGGTTGCCTCATGTTTGGCCTTAAATACCCCTTGGCCTTCCTGGGCCATTCCCCCAGGTGGGAATTCTGGTCATTTGGCCATTCAGGACCTTGATTAGGGGCTCCAGAGGTTGGTGTGAAGCAATGCCTCTGAGGATTGGCAGGTTCTACCAGGCTGGGATACAGGCTCTGGGGGTGGGGGTGTACAGGGTGGTACATTGCCTTGTACCTGCCCCTTTCCCCACACACATGCACCCCAATATGTCTTGAGACATCAGTGTTTCCAGTCTCCCACAGCTACCAAGTACAGTCCCTTCATTATGACTTGCTAAATGACCTTGCTCAAATTCTTATGGTGCGCCCAGTTTCTTCATTTTTTTTGGGAATGATAACATTTAATCCCCTTTAAATGTATCTCCCTACATAGGGATCTGTTAACTGTTTTGATTAGAAAGATAGCAGTAGTGAAGATCCCCTTCAAAAGAAGGGAGCAATCAACCTAATAGTGTTCCTTTTTTGCAAAAAGGCGCTGTGGATTTTTTGTCAGTCAGGCCTTGCTTCTGATAGCAACACTCATTGTGACAATATCACGTTAAATTATAGGATGATGCCTTCTGTCTGGTACTTCCAGAAATGACTAGCCTGTGTTTTATCTCTCTCTTTGTTAGAGACCTACTACCTCAGTGTATGTTTTGGCACCAGTCGGGTTAGGGACAGAGTGGAGTTTTTTTTTATTTGGCTATTTTAACACTGGTAACTTCCTACCCATGCCCTACTATTGTGGCTTATACAGCAATGTTTGCTGTGGTGTGGTTTGCAAATCAGTCCTTTCTGTGCAGTTATTTACAGTATGTGCTGGGGAGTAGGTAATAGTACAATGTTTTTCATGCATATAGTCCAGTGCTGATGACATATTTTATTTACAGACATTATTGTGTTGTTTCTCTGTTCTCTATATAGATCTTGCTTTGTGAGGGTTGGTTTTGGTGGAAGCAACCACTAACATGTATTTAAGAAACAGTCTGCTGTTAACACACACACACAATTTTCAAATTGAATAAATGTTATTGTCTTGGTTTTTGTGCAAATTGCACTCAGAATCTTAAATTAAAAGGGGAAGCTTTATCACATTGTGTTTAATATCACTTCTAAAGGAGTGAGGCTGACCAAAAAATGCATGTGTGTGTATGATCCCATCCATCTCTTTGCCTGCAGGTTGGTCAGTCTGCCTCACTGCTGTATTTTGAATCTGTACTTTGTCAATTTTAAGTGTGAGAGAGGAAGAACCACTCAAGAGGTCACACAGCTGGTCAAGTTTTATGAGGTGAGGTAGCTGCATACAGGAGAGAGCCCTGACAGTGTTCCTACCTTGACTTGACCACTGGTGAAACCAGAGTCTACTGGCAACTCAACAGCATATCACAGCACCACAGGGAGCCCAGAGGCCATGGGCACATCTGCTGCCTCTTGGAATGGCTCCTCTTTCTCAGTGCAAAGAGGTTGAACTAAACATTTCTCCAAGGAACCTGGACTAAGTGTGATGAGAAAGCACAGCAGGGGTATTGATGTACCCAGGTTATTATTACTTGCAATCACTGAGTGACCATATTTTCATTTCTGTGGCTTGGAAACATTTGGAAGTCTACTCTGTCAGGGTCATGGAAGTGCACATAGGCCTCAGTGTCTGGGACCAGCCTTACCCAAGACCCCCACCAAGTTCTGCCAAGGATCCAGGGCTGATTCCAGCTCAGCCTGGGACTTTCAGGCCCTCTCTGAGCCCTGCTGTGGGTGTGCCCATCTCTGTTGCTGTCTCCTGGGTGGGCCTGGGACCTGCACTGCAGAGAGCAGCTCTCCAGGATGGAGCCCTCAGACCTGGGTCTTACCTTATCATACAAAGTTCTAGGAGTAACATGTTCTATTTCTATTTCTATTTCTATTTCTATTTCTATTTCTATTTCTTATTTCTTATTTCTATTTCATTTCTATTTCTATTTATTTCTATGTCTATTTCTATTCCTATTCCCTGCACGCTACAACTTAAATGGTGAAAATCAATTTCATTTGCCTGAAGTGCCATGGGTTTTTCAGCACCAAAAATGCTTTCACGGACACATAACACAAAGGCTACAACTAGAATCAGGATTTTATTTTTGGGTTTATTTATTGTTATTTCTCTGAAACCATTTCAGAGCTCCTGCTCACAAGTGTTAACACAATGCCCATGTGTAGCCAGGAGCTGGGTGATGCATCTCAGTTTAGTTTGAAAAACATCCTTTGCAGTCTGTCAGTTTAACAGAGCTACAGAGAGCAGCAGAAGGAATACAGGCCAAGCAAACCCTGTTTCCTGAAGAGAACGTGAATAATTAGGTTCAGTAACAATCACACAAAGGGAGAAGATAAAAGAAGAATGGATGTGGGGCACAACAGGCTATCTTCATGGTGCATGAGCATCAGGCAGCAACCTGGCCAAAAGGGTCTGGAGGAGCCTGACCAGTAGTCAGCTTTGATACTGCAGAGGAGGGCAAAAAACCTCCAGGGATGAGTGCAAATCTGCCCTGGAGGAAAATTGTTTCCTGACACCAGCTTTAGAGGTTGACCATTCCTTGAGCATGTGAGAAAAATCCACTTCCGCATCATCCCACAGGTTGGTCAAACATCCCAGGAGATGTCCAAACCCTATTCTCCCTCAGTCTGTAGCTATCTCAGGGGCCACATGTCCTTGGGGAGGAAGAATTTTTCCCATGTCTGGCAGGACACCAGTGGGTGCTCCAAAGCACTTGGAACCCCGGTAACATCTCTGCATCCCATTTCTTACAGCTTCTGCTCCTGGCTCCACAGGAGATGACAGTGGAGAGCTCTCTAGTGTCATAGTGACTGACCAAGAACTAGCTATCTTTGAACTTTCCTTGAGGTGTCTCATTGGATGAAACTGAATTTTGTATAACCACAGATTTTCTTAACACTATTAGGGGACTGAATCTCTCCAAGTTTACACCATTTCTTGAATCACTGTAATGAAACACAGTCTTGGTTCTCCTGGTCCTCTGTCCTGCAGATCTTCCTGATAACTACAGCAGAAAACCTCCTTTCTTAACAAAGGCTGCAAAAGGGAGAAAGACAATTTCTCCCAGCAGACTAGGCATGTTTTTCATGTGCAGTTGTCTACAAAGCATCAGGTCTGACATCCACTCTTTCATCTGTTATGCAAATCAAGGCATGATGTAGACAGAGGCCCAAGTGTTTATATCCATTGGCATCTCTCCAAGAATCAAAGAAGGAGTTATACCAAAGAAGGGATAAGAGGAAAAACTGTGTGCATGCTACCCTAGGCAAATCTGAAGTTTGATCTGTAAGATGGTGGGTTGCACATCCCACTGGTCAGAGCAAACAGAGTGGCTAATGCACTCAGCCTTCTTGCTGAGTTAGTGTCTGGACAGCACACAGTCTATCTGCATGATGCTACTTGTGTAACAATTCTAGTCTACACTGGCACTACCAACATTCTGCTACTAAATATATTTTCTCTACTTTCATTGCCTTGATGATATACATGATCTTAAAAAATAATTATTTTCCCTAAATTGAAAGAAAAAAAAAAAAAAGAAAAGAAAAAGATACTTACATCACTACATGTATGAAGGACCTGGGAATCATAACCAATTGAAGCCCCTTATCAAAACCCTGAGTTAAATATTGTCATTTTTATTCCCATTTTACATGCAGAGAAACTGGACTGAAAGTTATAGTCCAGGTAACACAAGAAGTCAGTGAGACATCTGGAAACAGAATTCCAGAGTCCTGACAGTGTTCTGCCCATCACTTTGATGCACTAAAGTCTTAAGAAGTTAAATGTCATGAATCCCCTTTATGTCCTTCTCTATGAAGATGATAAACAGTAATGTCACTGTTCTGGATAAACCCCCTTAAATCTATTACCAAAGTCATCTCTTCTGTCAAAATCAGCAATAAAATTGCTGGTAACAATAAACATTTCCCCACACTGAGCAGTGGAAAATTCAATAACAGTTTGGGCAAATCAGTGCTGAATACAGAAAATGGAATTAATATGAATGTGCCTCAAAGAACAGTAATTCTCGTGGTTATTTTTCAACATTTTAATGAATGTGAAACTAATCTAGTTGAGAACAGGAAGGATTATGACTATGCAGAAATCTGGATGTGCATTTCTAAAGTTTAGAAAATCCATAGCTTTTTGTTTCCCAAGACATTTTAGGGTATGATTAATCACTCAAGATGTTTAGCAAGATGCGAATGTGACTGTTGTAGTCAGACAAAATACCTCGGATCCACCTATTCCTGAATTCTGGGAAACATTATCTCAAGTCAGATTTATTGCCCTAAAACTACCCTGATCAACAATATTTTGAAAATGGTGAAGTGTTTTGCTCTATATATGTAGATAGGTAAGTGTGAAGTTGTTTCTTCATTTAGTTTAGGCAGTTTCATCTACTGTCTAAACTGTTGTTTTCTAACCATGAGAGTGTTCCTTCCTGTGTTGATGTTGTCTGCTGAAATGTCGGAATAAGGGCATGATTTCAAGATCCAGTATTCTGTAGTGCTTAATTGCCCTAATTTCAATTTGGGAGATGCCTATAGAGTTTTACATCTATATTTATGATTTATATTTGTAATGTGAGGGATGCATGGGTCTGGCAGGAGACAAAGAAAAGCAGCTGATCCTCGTGGCAGGGGGTGAACAGGAACTCTCCTTTATTTTTCCCGTGCTTCCTTTTTATCTAGGAGCATTTCAAAAGACTCTAAGGTGGCTATCTGATTGGCTTAGGTTATAGTCTGGGCAGTGCCAACATCAGTGATGTGAGGTGGGTTTATTGGTGGAGGTCTGTGACAGGCAGCTCTGCCTGGCCAGGGCAGGGCATACTGTGACAATATTTTCAAAATCTTTTTTTCTGTGAACTTTTTCCTAACTGTCTGTAACTACGCATTCACCCAAAAGAATCCCGGCTCTTGGGCTGAGAAATCCTCCTTTGCACAGACAGGCTTTGCTGAGTGGGATAGATACAGTTTTTGAGGAATCCATTTCTTCTCCACCAGTGCAAGCTAGACACAGTAACCATTTTTGTTCTTCCTTTGTCACCACCAGCCATCAAACCTCAGTTGCACCACCTCAGGAGGCCTACTCACAACCCAGGAGATTATTTCCCCACCTTACCCAAGAAATTGGAGGAACATCTGGTGAGAGGTAAGGTGTTTGACGAGAGGGGAAGAATGAAGAAAATTCAACATATTTCCCAGAGTTGGAATAGGAAATAGCAGATGAGATAAAGAGACTTCTTCTGGAATGGCAGACAGAGAACATTGTGGAATCATTGCAGCTGCAATTCTAACTGAAACCAACTGTATGATTTAACTATACAATATAATGGACATTTTGTTAGAAATTATTTCAATAGCCTTATTATTGCAGCATAAGGACACTTAGTACTAAAATACTGGTCTGTTACCTTAAAAGAATTACATACACAAAGCAATTGTATGAGAGTTACCTCCTGTCAAACTAAGCCAATGCTTTCCTAGATGGCTGGTTTCCTTATGGTATTCTTATTGTTACCTTCTGCATACCACAGTTAAAACAACTCCTATTTCAGACAGCATGGGAAAATTTTTTCTTGCCTAAGAGTATTGAGAATAAATGTCCTCCTGTCAAAGTGTGATAGATATTCAGGAGGATGTAGGTAGGAGGCTGGAGTACAAAGAGTCCTCTCACTTCACTCACTAGGGAAAGAATATATAGCACAACATTAAAATTGTTCTTTGCTCAAATTCTGTTGAATGTTGAATAACACTGATTGTCTTTTATGGCATTAATTTAGTTGAGTTTGATCCCATGCTTTCTTTCAGTACAGTGTCCCATGGGCCTGAGTTTCACAGTTGAACAAACATGTCCCTTGTGAAAAAGTTCCTCTTGCCCCCAGATTTTGCATTTGAGAAACTGGCAAATAGCTCTCTGTCCTCTTTCCCCAAGCCCCCAGTGATTTACATACTACCTCAACTGTCCCTTTGCAGTCTTCTTTTTACTTTCCTCACCGGCTAACCTACTCTACTTTTTATTTTCCTTGCTGCTCTTCTTTATATCCTTCTTGGTTTTAATCTCATTTTACAAGGAGAGAATAAGCAGTGCATACTGCTCAAGTTGCAGGTATACTAGAAATGTTTACAGAAATGTAATTATACTTTCTGATTTACCTTTTATGATTTTCTGAATAGATTTTAAAGTTATACTTTCATTTTTGAACCTCCTTGAGGATAGAACAGTAGTTTCTGTAGAATTTTCTATAAAGAGTCCTAATTAATGTTTAGCCCAAATACACACGTGCAGTTGTGGAGTTAGTGTTGCCTCTTTTTATATGCATCTTTCTGCACTAATCAACACTGAATTGATGGATTTGTCCAAGTACACTGAAGTAAGCTGCTGCTTCTTCTTCTTTTCTACTTCTTCTTCTTCACTTTTTCTTCATTTCTGTTCCCCACTTGCTTTCTTCTTCCACCTTCCAACTTTTCCAAATCACTTCTTCTGGAGAAGCACATTGAATAGCAGAAACAACAATCCTTCTTTACTATGAATCCTGACCATTTAATCACACTTTTAAATTTTAACTAGTTATTTACCCATCTTAAGATCATATGTTTCAATCCTCTTTTAATCCATGACAACTAAGTAGCTTTGACATTCCTTGAATCATGACCTTGGAAAAATGGAGAACTGCAAACCATTGTTGGCTCCTCCAAGAAGTGAAGCAACCACCTCAAGGTTTGTGAAGCAAAATTCCTTGTACAGAAACCTGGCTGAACACTCTTTGTTTTAAGTATTCTTGTCAGAAGTATCCTCACCGCCTACCAATTCTATTATTTCTATTTCTAAAAATTTACTCACTGTTAATTAGCATTGTTATACACTACAAGTTTGTAGTCATGTTCAACATTAAAACTGCAACAGCTGGTGTATGTACCACTGGTGTGTGACATCACACCAGTCACATTAAAATCAAGGCTGATTGTCATATGAAAAAAGTCAAGGTGTTTTTCCAGTGCTACAGATGCCCTTCACTCCCTTAGGAGAGGACCAGTGCAGTTCTGGGTGCGCTCGCCTCAAGATATCACACCTTTTTACAGTATTTCACTAGACATCTTCACTGCCTGAGTACTCCGATGTCACCATGTTTCAGTTATTTTCATCCTTTATCCTTTGTGCTTCATTTTTGTGATGTTGACCTTAACCACCACTAGAACTTGTGACTCCAGCAGCAGGGCTGGGTCACTGCCTAAACACAATGCTAAAAGGAATGGACTTCACAGCCTCCTGCTTATGAAATGTAATTTATCTCTAGGAATTTTCTAAGAACTGTATTTTGCTTGTAGAATACTCTAAAATGTTTTACTCAAATAGGCTGTATATTTCATATATTGTATCCATATATATATGTATATGTATATATGAAAAATTATATTGTCTTTCCAAACACATTTTATGTCTGTGTCATTTCTTCCCCACAGGACACTTTACCTAACAGCGTTCTGTCTGTGGACAGCACTAGGTCACTTGCAGAGGTTGAAGGAAAAACTTTTTTCTTTCTTTTCATTATTATCAATAGTTTATTTGCATTATCATTCTTCTGTCACTAGCGTCTTACAGAGGGGGAGATTTAGTCTTTGCTCTCCTGGTCCACACTCTCTCCTTTGCCATGAGGTAGAGATAAGTTGTCATCTTGAATGTACTGCTGTGCAGTCAAGGCACAGGGTAATGTAATGAATTGACCTACCTGAGGTGTCATCACAGAATCTGAGAATGGTTTGGGCTGAAAGGGACCTTAAATGTCATCTCATTTGAACCCCTCTGACATGACCAGGGACATCTTCTGTATGGGCATGGCCCCTTCCACCTTGGCCTTGAACACTTTCAGGGATGGGGCATTCTCAGCTTCTCTGGACAAGCTGTTCCAGTGCCTCACCATTCGAAGTAAAGTATTTCTTCCTAATATCTGACCTGAACCTACTCTCTCTGTTTAAATCTATTCACCCTTGTCCTATCACTAAATGCCTTTGTAGAAAGTCCCTCTCCATCTTTCTTGTAGGTCTGCTTTAGAAGCTGGAAGGTGCTAAAAGGTCATTTTGGAGCTTTCTCTTCTCCAGGACAAAAAATCACAGCTCTCTCAGCCTGTCTTCATAGGAGAGGTTCTCCAGCTCTCTGGACATCTTCCTGGCTATCCTCTGGACCTGCTCTAAAAGGTCCATGTTCTTCCTGTGCTAGGGACACAGAGTTGGACTCAGCACTGCTGGTGGGATCTTATCAGAGCAGAACAGAAGGGTAGAATCACCTTTTTTCAACCTGCTGGCGACACAGATTGTGATGGCAGCCCTTGGGCATGGTTGGCTTTTTGGGCTGCATATCCAGTCATCCACCAGCACCCTCTATTCCTTCTCAGCAGGGCTCCATGTTATCTGTTCATCACCCAGCTTGTATTGATACTGGGGCTTGCTTGACCCGGGTGCAGCACCTTGCACTTGTTCTTGTTGAACATTGAGGTTCACGCGTCCACTTCTCAAGCTTCTCCAGGTCCCTCTGGATGGCATCCCATCCTCCAGGAGTCTCAGCTGTATCACTGAGCTTGTTGGGTCATGGGGGAGTGCCTATGGCTTCTAAAATTTCATAGAATTCTGATCAGGTTCCTTTGCTCTCACTTTCCTCCGGCTAAATCCATGCTGTGCTGAACTGCTGTCTAATAGAGTCCCTTCTAGAAAGTGGCTGTTCACCTAAGTGGTTCAGAGGTGTTTTTTGATTTTTTTTTTCCCTGGAGCTTGAGAAGGTGAAGAATGCTGCCAGACACTCACTGGTATTGGAAAGATATATCAGAATGTTCTTTCTCTCTTCCAAACCTGGGGCTTTTGGCTGAAATAAAATACTGCCAAGCGGAGGAGAGAGGATATTTGTGCAGACCACTCCTAGTAAATATCAGATGCTTCACAGAAATAATTCCTAAGCTTACCACTTAGTTGTGTTGATGGCATCCAGCCTGACTTATAGAAATGTGTGATGAAATGGATGGGCTCATCCACTCAGTCCAACCCTGACATCTAGTGTACAACAAAGAGAAATTTTTCACAAATAAAATCCATGTTATTTGGAGGAGGACCAGTTTTGCAGCGCACTCAGCTTTCTTCTGTATTATGATTTCTGAGATTAACCCTTGCTCCCAGCATAGAAATAAGTCTATCCTTCTTAGCAAATTTTACTATCATAGGCTTATGATGCTGTTAAAACTTACCAGTAAGTCATTGCAACTATCAACACTTGAAAATTTAATCTTTTTTTTCTTTTTAGTCCATTATTGAACTGAGTCTTTGCTGTAATCACTGGGTTGCTTAGCTATAGAAAAAGAGTTTGGTGCTTTGTTATTTGAAGGGTGCTTCTTTTTTTATCTTAGGAAAGGATTAAAGTCTGAATTAAAATCTGAACGTTAAAATCCACAGTGAATGAGGCATAGAGGGACTCTTGAATATTTACTCCTTATATTTTGGGTATTTTCTGGGAACTCCTCATTGCTCCATTGCTCTGGCACCCTGTTGTCATGGTTTTAAAATTAACTTATATTTACTGTGAACTTCTTGTGAATTTTTAACTTCATGTAACATCATTTGCTTTACCATTAACTTTTTTCCTTATCTCTCACAGACCTGCTGAGCATCACTGGGCAGCTCCCTTAGTATGGATCCTGGGCTGTAGTCTCAGAATCACTAAGGCTGGATCATGGCTCTGGAGTTTGCATGTTCATATATGGTCCACTGAGGCAGGTTGTAAAGGGCTGTGTCCAGTTTGATTGTGAAAATCTCCAAGGATGGACACTACAACCTCTCTCATGTAGGACCAAAAGCCAGTATCATGTGGTGGAATCCAAGGCACAGGAAATCCTCAAGGCCTTGGGCCTGTTTACTCTAATTATGAAATGTGTACTGCATTTGACCTGAAGCCATGGGAAAAGCTTCCAAACTTAGTGACCTATAACAAAGATCTTGGTCTGTAGTTTAAGAAAAAGTGTGTTAAGTTAGATAATAGAGGGTTTTGCAGTGTGAAGTTTAGATATAGAAGTAGTTATAGAATAAAGTAAAAAGTTAAGGCTGTGGTAGTATAGAGTAAAATCATAGAGAACTGTGGGACAGTACATGATTGGGTGAAAAATGCCACAATGCGACAGACATGCAATACAGATGTGATTAACTATTGGTGTGAAAATGAAAATATATGTACATAGCAATTATCTATTGCCCAGTTAACCCTTAAGAGACCTTGTAACCTGCAGTCCTGTGATCCTTCATGTTATGGCTGACTTCTACAAGTCTCTGTGAAGGAGTTCCCAAAACTCCTGAGAGATTGTAGCAATAAATCTCACTTGAAAGCATACCAAAGTGAAGGCATCTCTGTCCCAACCATCCCCAGAATCATGGAGCAGAAACTGGCTTTAAATGTTCACTTTTTCTATTTGTAGATCTACATCGTGAAAGTTTTGACATTTCTGCTTGCGCCACCTCACTTTTTTGAGGGAGAATGTAAGGAACAGAATAATATCTGCTTAGGAACTTATCTAAATACAAGTGAGAGCCAAAATTTTTATTGTGCTTCACTGACATGCATTTTTGATTTTTGCTTGTAGATTCTATTGCTGAGCAGTCTCTCTGCATACAAGAATACTGTAAGGCTATGTATAAAAAGTGTAATCTCAAAAGGTGGGAATTGCACATAACATACAGGAAGAGAATCTGTTGTAATATCTAAATGTATCAATTAATTTTGGTGGTCAAAGCAATATACAATTATCAATTTATTAACCAGTAAGACAAAATTTTAACCAGAAAAAAATTTAATGTAAGTTTTGCTAAACTCAGTGCATGTAAATTCTGCTTTATCTGTGAATATAGGGTGAGTTGACAAACATCATGAATATTGCTTTGGTTTTGTTTCACTTAACCAATGAACCTAATATTTAGCACTACAAAAATGCTCATCACAACCCCTTAAGATGGATGATGGGCTTTCTGTAATCCTTAGCTGAAAGTTGTTGAAGTGTAAGGCCATTAAATTCCTTAGTCCCAACTTTATTGTAAATGGAGACCTGTATCTTAGTTTCTAGGTAGAGGTTAATTGGTAATTTGCTTCAAAACTATCAGCCATTAACAATCTTCTGACTCCAATCAGTCTTTTATTCAGTGATTGAAGCATTTTATTCCCCCCTCGAGGGCTGAAGTCGTTGTTCAATGTTCAATTTGAGTGTGCCATTTTTGAACAGAGGCTTGTTTGGCCGCCCCATCAAGGGGTGGTGTTCCTGCCAAAACTGGCTTCATGACTTTAAAAGCTCCTCTTAAAATTAGTGATTGTTGGTGGATAGTTTCCTCTGCTTCCTGAAAAGCAGTATTAACCACAAATAAGCCCTTTTCCCAGGTAGATATTGTTTTTCTACATCTTTAAAATTGCACAAATAAAATCCTGTCAGTCTGGTAAGACTGTTAGGTCCATAAGTGTATGGACAGCCCAGAGCTTGCAAATCCCCAGTCAATTTGTAGTGGATCAGTAGAGTGCATAAGGCCTGGTGATTGGTATGTATTGGCTTCAAAAGTTAGGAGTTGTAGGGCCTCATCATGGAAGGGGGTCCAATCCCACTTTATCTTTTTCCATAGCAATCATATAAAGGCCTTGCAATTACTGAAAAATCAGGAATGTTTTTCCTCCAAAAAATCAGCAGGCCTAAAGCATGCTGCAGGTCTTTCTTAGTCTCTGGCGTTTTAATTTGGTATAGGTGAGTGAGGGTGTCAGGGGGAATACAGACCATTCCTCCTTTCCATCAGATTCCCAGGAATTTTTCTTCTTGTGAAGGAGGTTGTATTTTTCAGGATGAATATATAATTTCAGGGACTCTAGATGCTTAATAATGTCAGTTTGTGTTGATTGTACAGGTGCAATTTCAACTTCTGCTACCTAAACGTCATCAATGTATTGGTATACTTTTACTCCTGGTGCAGGAGGAAGGAGTGACAATTCTTGTGCCAGTGCTTGATGTGCTAGAGTGGGTGGATGTTTGAATCCTTGTGGGAGGCAGGTGAAAGTGTATCGCTGGCCCTCCCACTTGAAAGCAAAATGGTCCTGATCCTGTTCCTGTAGGCAAACCATAAAAAACATATCCTTGACATCAATAGGGCCCACAATTTGATGAGCTTGTTCTTGTACAGTAGCTATCAGCTCAGCAATATTTTGACTGCTGTGGTGAGAGGCCCCGAATTTGAGTTGACATCAATAGTCCACCATCAGTATCCAATTGCCGTTTGGCTTGTGGACTGGTCAGACAGGAGGATTGTAAGGAGAATGCGTTGCAACCACTATTATTCTTTCTTTAAAATTTCCAATAACTGGGGTGATTCCTTCCCTGGCTCCTAAAGGTAAGGGGTAAGGTTTGACATTGGTTACTAGGGAGGAGGGAAGAGCAGGGGCAGAACTTAATAAATACAGATGTTGGGTTCCCTTCCCAAAAGCCCATATTTTTCCTTCTTCCTTAGCCCAAGACCTTCCATTTAGGAAGCCCCATGTCATGGTTTAAAAAAA
>WEKY01012832.1:361506-380166 GCA_013390045.1 Picathartes gymnocephalus | reverse complement strand
TCTGTGACCTCTTTCCTCTGCTGAATCCACTGTGTGACCTCAGAAAAATAATTATATTTCCTGTGTTGCAGTTTAGTACTCTGTACAGTCTAGATAAACCACCTAGTAACCATATATAGTTAATTAATATTAAAAAATTATATCCCTGCTGTTAGTGAAGTGCTCTGTGTAAAATTGATAGCATTAGTGCCAAATATTATCTCCTTAAAAATAAATAACATGACAATTCTAGTTTTCAGAGTTGTGTATAAACTTTGCATATAGCATGTGCTTGCCTTTCTTTCCAAACTTTCAGATATGTAATTGCCAGCTTTACTGAACAGCCGAAGTAGTAAACCCAAAATGATTTCAGATCATTGAGTATGAGCTGAGAGGACAGGTGCCTGATCAGTTTAAAAAGAATTGTTCCTACAGTATCCATAGATTGTTACACTACCCATTATGGATTAAGCTCAATAAAATGCGAGTATTGTCTAGGTACATATATTTGCTCAGTAACCTAATGAACATAGATACAGAAACAGGGAGTGTACAACAGGTGTAGTGGAAAATCTTGGTCATCCTCTAACTCTTTGGGTTTTCTTTTTATTTTTGCAGAAAGAGCTGACACTCCTTTCCCAAAAGCACTGAAAAGTACACTCTCTTGGAAATGGTCCCTGAGGAAGTAGAGATGGTGATGGCTCTTTTAAGCAGGAAGTCATATCAAAATAGGAAAAAAAACCCTAGATGGTAAGAAATTATTTACAGGGGTGAGATCATCTATGTCAGTGCTCTCTTTGGCAGTGATGACAGGAAATGATATTTAGGGAGAATATGCAAGCCTGGTTATTTCCTCCTATGTAACACCAAGCCTAGATGCTTCTTTTCATGTAGTGCCTAAGTATTCTGAATTATCCTTAAGGTTGTGAGAAGATACATTCCAACATAATCCTGTTACCATTCATTATGGCCCTGTTGTCAATGACTATCTCTGATTCCTTGTTGAATATGCCAATGCCATCTGCCTCTGCAGCTGCCCATGGCTGTAAGATCCAGAAATGAACTATTTAATGAGTAAATAAACATTTTTGTTTTTCTGTTTTAAACTTATCTTCTAGTCTATTCATCAGATGGCCCTTATTTCTAGGAGTACAGGATGTGGCAAAAAGCTCACATTCACTAAGTAAAATCTCAGTCATATCCTTCTTCAGTCACCTTCTCACCAAACTGGTGACTCCAAGATTGCTTTCCTGACTGGTGACTGTAATAACCAGTTGGGGTTGAGCATCACTAAGACCTGCTTTGGATCACTTTTCCCTAAGTGCATGATTTTATATGTTTTCCCTCTCTTGTTTGAACCAGTATTTTCATTGGAGGTGACTGGGGTGTTTAGAAACATGAATTTCTAACTGTGTATTTAGGAGTGGGGTTTTCAGCTTTAAAATATCAGACTACTTTGTCTGTTAGTCCTGAATATTATTTGATTTAGCAGGGGTGTTTAGAGAATGAAATTTTTGAAAGTCAAGAAATTTTCATTGTACTGAAGGAAAAGGCTTACCTTCTTGGCAGGTATAAATCATTATTATGACTATTACTTAAATCACTGATTCTTATCAATTAAGGATCTCTTCCAAGGAATATTCAGCTGTTTTGCTAGCTTTGTCTTGTTCTCTGAAGAGATAAATCTAATGGCAAAAGTTGGACTTTATTCCGTGAAGACCACTGATCCTCTCTTGGTTGAATTTTAATCACAAAACAGACCAGATATACCAAAGAATATATTTTTTTGTGAGACACGAATATACAAGTCTTCATCTCTCATTTTTATAATATGAAGATACCATTTTCTATTGTGTTTGAATATTGTGATGAGGTAATATCTGTCATTTTGAAGCCTAGTTAGTGAAGATTAAAGTCAAGAAAATGGTCGCATATATTTGTTACAGCAAAAAAATTTCTGTCTCAAAGATTGGATTTAAAATTTAAAGACAAGAAGCTTGTCTCTGTGTACTGTAGGAGAGATTTTAAATTAGCTGTTATAATTATTTTATTTCTGCATGATCTTATTTTTGCATATTTTATGATATATATAACAGTAGTTACTCTAGAAGAGTATTTTGTTCTTGTTCTCTGGTATGATACTTAGTTCCTATCTCTATTTTTCCCGTTTAGTGTATTCATAACGTTGTAGTCTTTAATTTTTTTTAAAATTGCACTCCCCTGAAGGTAGATCAGTATCTCTTGTATAAAATTCATAGCAGAATCAATATTTCCAAGAAAATAAGGGAGAATTTGACTTGATCTTGGTGTCTTCCACTCAGAAACTGGGAAAAAAATGCCTCCTGAAGTCTGCTCTCACTCACAGTCAGACAGAAATCATAGGACATCCACTGACTTTAAACAACTCAGGAGTAAACAACTATTACTTGTGCCAAAATGAGCAAACTATATAAAGATGGACAAATATATCCTGAAATGTTTTGCCTCTACTTTCCTGAACCCTTTAATCAGAAAACTTTAGCTTTCCTTTAGCACTGAAGAAAATCTTACAGCAGTGTGAACTCCTAACCTGTAAGAGGACATCCGCTGATAGTATTTTTGTCAGAGTACAAATTATGGAATTATCTAAAATGTATGTAATTTATTTGTTCTGTACTAATAGATACCTTGCCAGGTAGGCAATTTTCTTTCACAAATCCATTTTGTTGTGTTTTTACTTGCTTTTACTTTCCTTACTTTTGTTACAAACTTTGGAGGTGGGGGGGGAAGTGTGTGTGTATGTGATGAGGCCAGAATCTGCAACAGGGATTCCTGATAACTGCATGCTTCATACTCAGAGAATATTCTATGAAATTGCTTATAAATTTGCTTGATGCTTTGTAACACAAGTGCTTCAGTCTATAGAATTTGTTACTGCTATTTTAGGTTGCTTTCAATTGCTTATTTTTGAGCAGAACTTATATTAAACCGCACAAAGAGGAGATGTTCTTTAAAGCACAATAGAACTCTGGGGTTCTTGCTACTGAAATTCTGGTGTGTTGACTAAACTCTAGATAAAACAGGTGTTAGAGTAATGGCCTTTACAAGTTAATTAATCTTCATTTTCAAAGGATGAGCTACCATTTGGCTTGGGTTTATTATACCTAAGTGTAAATTACAGTGTGATTTACTGTTCTAAAGTAAAAGTCACTCTCTAAGGACAGGTCTTGCCAGTCAACTGGCATTGTGGCACATGGTGTAAGCAAATTATGCACACTTTTCATTAAAAATATTTATTTAAATATAGGTATAATCTAATTTATGGCTTATTCAAGAAAATTTGCTGAGAACATCAGTTTGAGAAAATACCACCTATTTAAATATCTTCTAATCTCCAAAATAATATTTAAATTCTTCTTACAGTCATTACAGCCTTGATTTTATTTAGGTATGAAGTATTTCTATTACAGAAATCAAAATCTTTTTCTGTACATATGTGAACATTTGGAGAGATTTTATTTACATTAAACTAAGAAATAGTTTTCTGACATCATATAATATTGAAAGGGTAATATATCCTGTTCATTCTCACTGTGAAACATAGCTATATGTATAAACAGGCACCTTTTTGGAGGATTGATCTAGTTTGTTTTTCAGATCAGACCAAAGCCAAGCTTGTTGAGGAATAAAAAGGTGTGTTCTACAAAATGCAGTGAGTTTAAGCCACATATTTCTGTATTTTTCTGACAGAATTCAGTAAGATTTTCACTTGAAGCAGAAAGTTGTCCTTTTTTTTCTCTTTTTGTTGTGTACCTGCTCAGTAGCAAAGTCAACTTCACTTATGAGCTCTAATGGTCACACTCTTTATACCTGATGTGTTTCAAACCTTTTTCAAAGTCCCGGTTGCTTTCTGGTTCTCATGACACCAGGATGGTAGGTCAGAGTGTGGCCTGGATAACTATCTTCTCAGCTGGCAGGTGACACTGCTCATTCCTTTCATTTAGTGAGAGTCACTTGGAGGGCACATCTGGACTCACCGTTATCACGGTGGCTGCATCCTCAGCCCACCTCGTGGCAGTCCTACCCCATCACTGCACCTGCACAGCAGTAAGCTTGGGGCACAGTGTTGCCCAGTTTCTGGTATTCTGTTGTCAGGTGCACTTTTTTGGAAGAGAGATGACATTTTCAGAAGCCCAGCAGACATGCTGACATTTGGTACCACCCCTGCTCTTTCAAACCAAGGGAGCTTGAAAATGCACTGCTTCATCAAAGGGTTATATGATTTTTACAGCACTAACAGAATACAGTACGTGTAATTTGCCTTTAGAGAATGAGGTATTTACTTTTCATGGGTGCATTCTCCTATCCTGGCCTGTTAAATCATTTCCCATCTCTGTCAATTTTAAGATATTTTGGTTAGAGCACACCCTTTGTGACTGGCTCCCAAACAGAATTAACTTTGATCTCACTTGATCTCCTTGTGACTTCTCCTTTCCTCTGCACTCCTGGATTTATTTTGTATGCTGTCCTGTTTTGGCTCAGTACAATTCTGTTCCCAAAACTCCTCGTGTTTTTCACCACAGACCAGCTGTACATCCTGCATTACCTTGTGTAAGTCTCACGGATGCCCCATGTTGTCTTGACATCTCAATGTGCTTTGGTGAAGCACTGTAGAGCTCTCTGGGGCTCACAGGAGAGAAGGCAGCAGCCTGTCAGATCCATGGCTGTGACCTGTCTCCTGCCCAGAGGTGAGTTGTGTCAGGCAAATAAAAGGAATGACGAAGCAGAACACAGGCTGGAAATATCTCAAAGGTGACATTGCCAGGATGGGAACAGCTGGGAAGTGCTAAATGGTTGAGCTTGTATAGAAACTGCAGAAGAGTAGAACATCATCTTCCCAAGTGCTGGAGAAGAAACTTCCATTATGTCAGTAGCTCCTAGCATTAACCATCTTATTAAACAAAATAGAGCTCTTACAGTAAGCTCCATGTATTTTTCCTTTTTCTTCCTTATCCCCTTTTTTCACATTATCCTCTTTTTTCACTCCTTTTTGATACCTTCCTTTCCTCAGTTGATTTTTTTTTTCATTTGTCAAAAGATTTCTTTTTTTCTTCCACAAATCCCTTTCTTGTTTCTCCTTTTGATGTGGCTTTTCTCTGTGTTTCCCTTTCAACCCTCAGAGCTTATTTTAGTCTCTTCTCTGTATTTGTTACATGGAGGAATGCTATTGAAAATTAAAAGTAGATTGCATGGGATTTTCTTATTTCTCTTTTTCCTCTAGAGGCCTGTTTCTCTTTCCTGTTATCTCTATGAAGTTTACCATTCCCAAATGCTTCCCTCCTTTTCTTCCAAATTATTTTACTCCTCTTTTGCTCTCTTGCTTCTGTCCTTCTACTTCAACTTCCCCTTCACTTATTATTGCTGTATTTAATTTCTCAGGCAGGATGAGACTTTGTGGAAGCATTCTGGATATATACTCCAATCTGTACTTCAGCTCTGTTGACAAGCACTGACTTCCCAGCTGCATCTATACTGGCTTTTTGTTCCATTTTTTTCCTACTTCAGCCCCAGTAGGAGCAGTGAGGTTGGCAGTATTAAGTGCTACAGCCACATTATAACCAGAGCCTTGTATAACGCATTAAAGATCAGGTCTGTATGACATTGTAATTTTAATAGCAGTCGCTGGCAGCCTATCTCTGCTTGTTCTCCTATTATTACAACCACCAGTAGAGCTGTTCTACTGGGAAATTTCAAGTGTAGACAAAGCTTTAATCAACAGTAATCTGATCTTTTAAAAATGCAACACCAATTCATTTATTTCTCATTTCACATATGAAATTTTAATAGGTACAATCACCCTTAAGGATGTTTCAAATATTAACATTATGCACAATTACAAAACAGAGTCTTTTTTCTGTATGAAACTATCAGCATCTTTGAACCAGGTAAGTAGTTTTCTGTGCAGACATCAAGTTTGCTATCAATCAGAAGCTTATTAACAGCTGTGTTAGTCCTAATTAAGTGCAAAGCAACGGCAGACTTTTTAATTAAGTCTTATTTTCCTAAGAGGAGTCTGATGGGTTTTTTTTCCCCTTTCTCTTCCCCACCTCCATTCTTATTTACTGTGTAAAGTCAGCTTTAGAAATAACTGGGACACAAGATGGGGCCATTGACATAGGGCCAAGGCACCAGGAAATATTTCCTTTACAGAATGGCTTTTTTGTGATTGTACTGACCATATTTTATTCCTCTGGTTTTGTAAAATAATTCTGATTTTTTAAGCTTTTCTACAATGCTTTTTTTATTTTATTGTCTTTTTTAGCTCTCCTCTTGACTGAAGTGTATTTCCTATATCCTTAGCTTCAACAGAAGTAGAAATTAATTTTAGTGTATAAATTCACATGAGAGAAAGTGGAAATGTGTGACATCAAATACACCAAAAAGGTCCTTGTTGCCTGGCTAGACCTCTCTGTGTGTAGTACAATGTAATAAATAGTTATTATGAGAAAGGATTGTTCTCACAAGTAAGTTGAAATTTAGAAGTCTCTACAAGTATTTGATTTTTCTTAGCAGTGTCCGGTAGTGAATGTCTACAAGTGAAGGAGGGACAGAAGCACCCTAAAAACTCTCTTAATCTGCACTTTCTCCCCAGCACTGTTTAAGATGGAGAGCTTCTGTAACCACAAATAATGGCTGGATTGTTACTTTGCTAAGAGGATAAACAGTATGTACATGTAAGAGGGCAGGGTAACCTCTCAGTATTCGATGATACTTTGTCAAGAGCATTTTTGTTTACCATTACAGGTATAACATGCCTTTACCTGAGCTCTGTTCAGTCTGTATTTTAACCTGAGATAAAATTTCTTGAGGCAAATCCTGGCCTGGATGAGCTCACAGTTACACCAAGGACTCCTGAGAAATGCTGACAGTTTACAGGGGGTGAAGATCTGTTCTCTACAGTTTAAAGAAAGGGTGGATCACCATATGAGGTGAATTTCAGTGTTTACTTCTCAAACCAACCCCTGAGCTTCTGGCTTTGCTCTTGTGCATTTTAGGCAACAGACTGTTTTCCTTTCTACAATGTGTTCAGCAGGAAAAACTTAATGTGTTCCTGTAAAAAAGTGCTCCAAAGGTGCAAGGAGGGAGGGATCAAGGCATTGGCCAGCAAGCTTAAAAGTAACTGGAGCATAAAAGCCATTAAACCTCATGGTGTTGCCTAGCTAGGCTTAACACTATGGGCTCTGGGGAGCAGGAACTGTCATTTTCTAAGGGTTTGCAGAGCACTTGTTGCAACCTGAGCTCGCTTGAGCCTAAGGCACTGATGTAATGTAAGCACTGAGGTCAGTAAAATCATGGTAAGAGTCATGGTGGCTTTAAAATGCTCTGGCTCAATTATGCCAGTAAATTCAAGTCTAGATATAGCAATTCTCCACTTATGGGCACACAGATATGTCATAATTGTCTGTAATAAAGTATGATGGAAATTAAAATGGCAACAATTTACCTCCTGCTTTGTGGAGCAAACCAGGGATTATTTTTTTTCATCTACACCTGTCTTGTGGTTTCTGTGCTGTTTCCAGCACAGGTTCTGGGTTTGTATATTTAGAAGTTTCTGTTCAGTAATCAATACCTGGTACGTTCTGGTTCATTACAGCCGCAGGGGTTAATGAATGACTATTGTTTATACGTTGTCTGATGTTAAAGCTTAATCCATATTTGAGTCTAATGCCAGCTTTGTTTCCAGGAAGAAAGAACTGAGATAATGGCTAGGCATATTTTAGAAGAGAATAGGGTTTTTATAATGGTTATGGATCATTTTTATACTTCAGTTATCTTGAGTACATTGGACCTGTATCCTTCAGGATTGCCCAAGTCTGATTACTTTTTTCCTCTTACTTTAATAAAAAGAAGAATAAGCTCATGAATTTCTTCCACTTCTTTACACTCTCATCCACTTGTATAAGGTTTATATTCATATAAGAAACACTAATGTCCTTTGAAGAATACATTTTAAAAGTGCCATTTTACTTATTTTGATTGCAACAGCAATGTTAGGGTGGGAACCTTGACATCCAAACAGGATTCTCTAAGGTCCTTTGGACAAGGCAGCTGCTTGTAACCAAACCTGTGGTCTGAGCTGTTAGGAGTGCTGGGAAAGTGTTATTAGACATTGGAATGGGCTGCCCAGGGAGGTGGTGGCGTCACTGTCCCCGGGGCTGTTCATGGAATGACAGGATGTGGCACTCAGTGCCATGCTCTGGTTGACACGGTGGTGTTTGGTCATATCTTGGACTTGGTGATCTCGGAGGTCTTTTCCAACATAAAAGATTCCATGTTTCTGTAATGGATACCTTGGAGATGACTTTTTAAAGACAGATAGTACTGTAAGTTTCCTGAAGCTTCTGCCCATTTTCCATGTAAAGTATGTGCTTTCCAAGGGGGAAGTTTGTTTTGGTGATTCCTAGATTGCCAAGAGCTCTACAACACTTACCTTGCACTACTCTCCTATGTTTAGTGAGGATTTTTTAACTGTTGGAATTTCTTTGCTCTTCTGTCCAAGTTAAACATATTAAGGAGCACTAGAAATGACATGTGTTTATTGGATTAACTACTGTTTTCTGGAAAATTTTGAATGAAGCTTTAACATAAATATGTGATAAAAGTGAATTTATCTTTCATGTTGATACTGTGAAGTAGTGCAGCATAGGTTTTCATGACTATTCTTACAATATCTGAGAAAAATAGAAAAGTAATGTGCAAACACTACTATATTCCAAATCAGAGCCTGCAAATAAAAGATGGTGCTTAAAAAATTATAATAAATTAAATAAAATAAATTACTTTGTTTCTATAAGTAGGGAGTTTGCTAATTATCTATAAAGATACAAGGATAGGGCAGCCATAGGTGTGACTGTTGAAGATTATATTAGGGAGTTGTTGGAGGCCTCTTAGTGTTAACTAAGAAATATTTTGGAATAGATGGCGCACTAATACCTACTATCAAAGAAAAGGAGGCTGTGGGGTGAAAGAGAAGGAAGTGGAACCAGCAGCACAAGGGTGACTGCCATTACAGGTCTCTGATAAAGAAAGGAGACTGCACCTGTTTGGAATGAGGAAAGCCAGCAAGAACATCTTTGAAAGAGATAAAAGGACTCTCATCCCCCTTTTCTCCCTTTATTTATTCAGTGAACTTCAGCCCTTGCAGAAAGCACCTGGCTGACAGCTCTGTACCTTGTAGTCCTTGGTGTATTCCCAGCAGGGTGTACACTACAGACATCTACAGCACCAGATTCCCGTTTGCTCTCCTGATGGGAAATGTGGGCCATGCTTTTATTTCCAAGGTGTGTCCTTGTCATGGGGCTGTCTGCCCACCTCTGCAGCAGGGTGGGCACGGGCTGGGGGGTCTGCAAGGCTTGGAGACCACATTAAAATGAGGCAGCTCATGCTGTTAATGTCTCAGCCATCATCCCCACCCTTTGGTGGATGTTGCCACCCCTGAAGCAGTGATGTCTAATCCACTCATGAATCAATTATTGAACTGTCGCATTTTTCAGCCTGGCCTATTAAATTAAACTGACATCAGTCTCATCTCACAAAGACATTAGATAGTGATGAATTTCAGGTACTGTTAACCTGGTTTTGAATTGGCCAGCTAGAGACAGATTAATTTTACATTCCAGCTGCCAGAACCACTGTCATGTCCTATCTGGCTGTTGTGGCTTTTTGATCAATGGCCTTCCTTGCTAACTCCTGAGAAGGAGTGATTTCATAAGAAGAAAGAGAGCATAAGAAAGCCAAAAAGGTCAAAACCTGTATTTATTTTTTCTGCCTTAAGTAGCACTGTGCAGAAGAGGGTGCATATGTAAGCAGTGAGATTGGCTGGCTAGTTAAAAAAGCTTCACTGAAAGAATAATAGAACGGATTAGGTTGGAAGGGACCTTAAAGATCATCTAGTTCCTCCTGCCATGGGTAGGGACACCTTTCACTAAACCAGGACGCTCAAAGACCCATCCAACCTGGCCTTGAGCTCCTCCAGGGATGGGGCATCCACAACTTCTCTGGACAACCTGTTCCAGTGCCTCAACACCCTCACAGTGAGGAAAAAGCACAATACTGCCTATACGGATTTAAAAAGGCACTGCGTGGAATTAATGCAGTCCAGGTTAGGGGAGTTTACATCCATGCAAAAATGGAAAAGAAGTATTCCATACTGCCAACAGGATTGCTTTATACCTGCAGTACATCCACTGTGGATAGGCCCTGCTTGCTCTGTGCTCTACTTCATCCACTGGGTGCACCTGGTCAGAAAAATGTGAAAACCTTTTACAAAGGCCCTCTGAGCTGAACCTGCTTGTGTTTGGCTTTGTCTGTACTCATTCCCTTCTTGGATTCTGGTTTTATTGGTAACTGAAATATAACAAAAAAGGTGTTGGTTCACTGCTCCAACAGTTCATCCTCTTTTCTCCACCCAGGATTCAGGGGGAGTTGGTGAGTGTCTGTGTGCTTCCTTTTGACTCCTCAAGGAAAGATGGAGCCATGGGAGACCTGTTAAAAGGGATGGTCAGAAGGGCAGCCTGTGGGTTTGCAGAATGGGAGTTGACCTGTGCTGGTGCCCTGAAAAGCCTGTGTTTATGAGTGCCCATCTCTTCAAAAGCACTTGACTTTTTCACTGTGGAAAAAAAAGAAAATCAACAAGGAAATGCTGGCAGATATTTCCTGCCAGCTAGAGCTGCAGATTCGTTACTATTAATAGAACTCTTAATTGACTATTTGAGAGCAGCTATAAAATTTGATTAGATGCATATGAGGAAATAAACATGGGTCAGTCTGTAGCGGCACAATGATATGAATTTGATGACCTATTAGGACACTTTTGTGTCTAGCAAAGGATTTTTTTAATAAACATTAAACACTTCATCCAAATTCTGCCCTCTAGCACTTCTCCCAGTCTAATGAATGTATAATGAAAGCAAATATTTGGTATAGCAAAAGAATCCCATTTTTTAAAATCTCATTGCTGTACATTTTTAAGAGGTTAGGTTACTTGACATGTAAAGCATCTATGAATTTTAAGTGAGGCCAGATTAGTAAGGCTCTGTAGTTGGTCTTTCATCTTAATGTGACCAAGAATGTCCTCTAGCTCACTCTATTTACTAAGAAATTAAAAAATAGCAAATTGCACACTGTTGCAGGCCATATGTCCGTTCCTCTCCTGGGCTCTGCTCTACAGCAATGTTAATTGACTTGCCCAAACCCTCTTCTCCTGAGTTGTGACCATTGCTGATGAAACAATCAACAATACTCCTGAGCAGAACAGGGAATTAAAAAACAATGTAAAACACTGAACCACATTAAGAATAAATTCATTTCTGCAAAAGGATGATAAAAATTTAATACTGACATATAGCCTAGGCTTTCAAAGGTAAAATCTTTTTTTAAGCTTGCTTATAAAGTAGGGGTTTCAGCATGAAAGTCAGAGACTTTTGAAAGGCACTTTACACTGAGAAAACAAAAACAATAATATGCAAATCATTGACTGTTACACATTTAATTTCTTGTTTAGTGGACTTTGAATAAGGCACACAAAATTTTTAAGAAACCTGCAAAGGCTGTTAAATAAAGGCTGTATATTCTTCTATTGGGCAAATAATTGATAAATTGGATTAGACTACATTAAACAAAAATAAAAAGGACCATAAGCTTGTAGTGTATTAACGAGCTTGCTTTTTGCCTTTTTGCTTGGGTCTTCAGAGAACTTCCATTAAATCACAAGCTTTGTCTTTTAAGCTAATGTATAATATTTAGATGAGGGTGCCTTTCTCCATCTCCACAGCCCAGCAGTGTGGGTGTTTCAGGACCCATCTGACTGCAGGACCCAGCTGTAGCCAGTTTTCCCCAGGGCCTGTGGCAGGTGCTGGCAGTTGCCCTGAGCTCCTCGCCAAGCCTATAAAAAGGTGTTTGTGGGGTCCCACCCTCTTTGGGTAGCTGAACCTTTGTCTTCAGACCTTCTTGGCCACGGGCTCTGCGGGAAGGAGTGAGAAAGAGCCCAGAAGAGTGGCCAGAACTGCCTGCACTTTCCTGAGTGGCTTTAACTCTACCCCTGCCCACCCGCTGTCCCCAGCAGCTGCAGAGTGCTCAGTCCCCTGCCAGCCAGAGGAGATCAACCACAGGTAATTTTTGTGACTATTCCTTCTAATGCTCTCCTTGAGGGTGCCTGTGGGCACTTCTCTGTGCACTTCATCCAAACTGGATGCAGAATGTGGGATTTTCCAGTTTCTCTGTAGGTTTATGCAACAAGTTCTTCACTCATTGCCTATACCACCTTTCTTTTTTTTTTTTTTTTTTTTTTTTAATTTTTGTACATTGGTGAATATCCNTAAATTCTGTTAGATACATGATCAGGTCAGAATTCCCCTGCACTTTCCTTCTTGCACATTTTTTTTTTTTTAAAAAGCCCACCTAAAATGGTAGGTCTTTTGGATGTAGAGAAAATACTTCAAATATGAAAACTGAGAGGACTCAGAAATGAAAAAGCAAATATAATGAAAATGTCATCATTGTTATTAGCTTGATCCCTTTCTCTAGCAGTTTCATAATTTTTTTACTCCTTGAAGCTGGTAGTGCACAAAAATGGAACATGACTATGGCAGGCTTATTCCAGATTTTCTTCATAATGTTTGTTCTTTAGTAGCTATGAAGTTAGAATTTTAATTTTAATAGCACTTTTTTTTTTTCTATGCACGGTCAATCTATCTTTTTATTATGACAAGTTATTTTAAACTACTTAGTATTCAGGATATTTGCCGTTGCAATGAACAAGTTCATTTAAACACCAAATCAATCAATATTTTCACTAGAGAGAAATTTTTAAGTACCAATTAAGAATGAAAAAATGATCTACATTCTCTAATACAATATTAATGTGCTGAGAGGGGTGATCCCAACTGCATGAGCAAAAATGCAGCTGTGCATATGTTTGTCTTAAGAAAGGGTTTTTTTTCTGTCACTTAGACTAATTTAATGAATAAAAAGTGGTTCTTTTATTACTACTAATGAACGGAAATCCCATCAAATTGTAAGGCATCAACACAAGGACATTACTCTTAAACTAAAAGAGCCATAGATTAACCTAGTGGTAATGGAGGCCATGAGCACTTTGTGGGATGGATGGACTGTTCTCATGGTGCTGTGCTGGGGTTATCTTTCAGCAGTGCGTAGATCACAATTAAGAGTTATGCTAGGTGCTTAATTCTGTTATTCGCTGTTGAAATATCAACCTATCTGGTTGTAACGAGACCGTTTAAAAAAAATCTAGTTACAGAGGCCATGGGGAAATCATGTTGATCAGGGTGTGCACTGATCTGCTGCGGAGGATGGTGGAGTCTTGCTGGAATAAGTAAGATAATGAAGTAACTCATACCCGTGTTGATGGATCAATTGGATGTGTAAAGGTGGGAAGGATACTGGCCTGACTCTGTGTTCCAGAGGCCACGTTCTCCTCTGATATCTGCAATTTGGGTTTTGTGTGCTTTGGAGTAAGGGGGAGCAGCACATGAAATGGCCTTTGGGGAAGGGGACCTGAGTTTTTTACAGCAATCAGTCTTGGACCGAGGTACCTTGTTTAGGTGGGGATTAGGTTGCATGGGAAAAACATTTTACAGGCCTGCAACAACTGGAGGGCAGTTCAGAAGAGCTAAAAAAGAAGGAACCGGTGCTTAAACCAAAAGAGGTTTTATCACCTTGACTTAGATAGCTTTGTTTCAGCTTAACGCCCACTTGGTTCTTTAGAGTCGATCTGCCAGGAACATTGCTGAACAATAAGGTGACAACCTCACCCTATCAAAATGACATAAAATACATTTTCTTTTAAGTTGTGTTTGAAGTTGTCTTACTATAAAGGTATTTTTAGAGCATAGGCACCTTGGGGAACATCTGAAAATGTGAACGGAAAAAAAAAAAAGGACCTGAAGTTGAATTGTTGAACCAAAGATTGCCTGGCCTCTCCAAGGATTTCATTAGTTACTTTCCTGTGAAACAGTTTCAGGAGCCTATTTACAACAATTTTGGTTTTCTTATTCTAGTGACTCTCTTGCATTAATTTGTATAAATGCTTTTTTTTCCCTGTGATATTTTTTTGTTATCTAAATGTATCATTTAAAATGACTATTTGCTTAACTATTTTAAGACAGTATCTTCATGAAATAGACTCTTTTTAGGACAGCAAAAGATATATAATCTCTTTTTGATTATCTAGGGGGGAAGAAAGTATTTACTATTCATAAACTCAAGAACTTGTGCATATAAAACCAGAGCCATTGAAGTTGGCCCGATATACACAAATTGAAATCAATACATGTTGTTCTTAAAGTACTTGTTTTGCAGTTTTGGCATGAAGAGTTTACAAGTAAAACAGTAAAGCTTCTGCTCCCTTGCTGATTTATAAATAGTTTATATATTAGGCATTTAGTATGCGTTTTTTGATAAGTCATTACTTGTCCTGAAAGTCAGGATGCTTTGATCTGTGCATGTTTTCACAAATACGCAGCACCTCTAGGATGACCCCAGTGCTAACAGCAAACTGCATGGGAGGGCTTTTCACAGGAATATTCCAAATTTTTGCAGTTTGGTGGGCAGCAGCCTTGGCTGTGTGCCACATCACCCTTTCCCTGGGCACCACTGAGTGGGTGTTGTTGGAGATACCACAAACCAGGCTTGAAGTTACTGTGCACAGGATGGAAACTTCGGAGGATATTGCTGTGGTAATCCCAGCCTAGCAAGGCAAAGCTTCCTATAAAAGATCCCTTCAAAAGAGAGTAGGAAATGTAGTAATTGGGGAAGTGAGTGGAGTCATGTGGGAAAATATTTGTAGCAGATGACTCTTTGCCAGCACTGCGGCTGTTACGTTAAAGAGCTAATGTGTAAGTTAATGCTGCCTGAGGCAGGATTAACTTCTGATGTGTAGGGATTGAAGATTGCTAATGGCCTAGCTAGCATGAAAGCCAGCTTGCCTGGGAAGGTGACTTACTGTACTTGCTTCTCTTATCTGGCTGCTGCTTGGTTTGCTGTGCTGAGCGCCTGACACTGAATTTTAACTGTCTGCCCACCTCCTGAGGGGGCACAAGAGCTGTTGCCAAACCTGAGGCAAGGCTGAGCCAGTGGTGAGGTGATTTGTGCATGAGAACAAATCAAGGTGTATGATTGACTGCTTTCCTTGTCTCTCCTCGGGCTGCTTAGCTGGCACAAAAAAGCTTGTGCTACTTCCCTGGACCAGACTTGCAGCTGCTGTCAGTGAGTGAATCCCAAAGAAAATGGCAAATTTGCATGCTCTGGGAATGTGATGCTTGTGTTTAGGTGATCCACTTTCCAGCACGAGAGAAGGTGTTTTCTCCAAAGATGGAGGGTGTCTGTCAGGGTGATAATGAATGGAGATAAGAGGAAGCCCTCTTTCAGGCCTAGCCCCAGCTCTTGCTTTTCTCCTCTGTTGCGGAGGGGTGGCTGGGGATTCCCTCTGGTGCACCCCAAGTATTGGATGGAGGTAAATTCCCATGGGAACTTGTTCCCCTGTGCCCCTCTCCAGTCTGGGTGTGAAGAAATGGGCTCACAGCATTGCCTCACATACACAGAAAGGTAGACTCTGTGGCTGGGAATTCTCTGGGGACACTTGCCATGGAGCTTTGTGTTTCTCGTTGGATGCTGTCTTTGTAGAGATTTAGTGGTTTTTGCATTTCTTCCTCAAATGTGCTACTGAGTTCTTACTCTGCTCCCAGCTCCTTCTCTGGAAAACTACTTCAATGTGCTCAGCTGTGCTGAGGGCAGTATTTCTTCAGCTCCTGGCTGCTTTCTCACCTTCAGTGTTTTGCTTCTCTTAGTGGGGAGGCAGAGCACCCTTACGTATCCCAGCTGCAGTAGTTTCTGTTGATTTGTGGTCTCTGTACTGGCAGTCGTGCAGTTAATCCACTTTCTTATTAAAGTGCATACTGTTTCAATACTGCTATATAACAGCCCTCTCAGGATAAAAGGGAATTAAAAAAAAACTTCAAAGCAAGAGATGGGGTAAAACAAATGACTTTTCCTCCTCTTTACAAACATGTTACTTGTGGGTGGAAGTGCTTGTATAGACTCAGGAGTCTTGTATTGAATTCTTTTCTTGAAAATTTTTTTTATATAAGGCATCAACATTTGTACCTGAAAATAGTATTTCAAATATAATATCTTTTTCTATGTGTCATCTTTTTATGAATATACTACCACTCAGCTGTTGCAGAGGTAAGGAGACCTATCAGCATCTGTCAGTCTGAAGGTGCCTCTGCTGTTGCCATATAAGAGATTCCTGCCTGTTGTGCAGCTTTCAGGCTGAGTGCTGAATGGAGTATTTCTTTAGCACATGTGTGCACAGTGGCTGTGTGAGGAGACACAGGGGATGAGTGGTGTTGGTGAGAAATCCAGGAATTCCTTCAGCAGCACCAGGACATGTTCTCCTCCCAGTGAACATGGATAACTCCATGCTAATAGGTGCTCTGCACAAGGGAGAGGATCTACCCCATTGCATGCTCTGGGAAGTGCAATTTAAAGCTTCCCTGAGGCATCTTTAAATTAAATTTCTTGGATTATCTGAGTTGTCTCACATGCAGAACTCCCATTGACTCAACAGGGCTTGCTGCACACAGATCGATGGTAGGAGATTTCTCTTTTGTTGTATCTTTCCAAGAGATGTAAAAGAGACAGAGGTAAATAATTCCTACTGGTATGATAGGTCATACCTGCCTTGCCTGTGTATGTGCTAGTGATTCATTACAAGGCATATAGTTTTATGTGAATGCCAAAACACTGGAAGAATAAACCAATTTTAAAAATTGGTCAGGAATTTCCTTCCCTCCAATTCAGAAGATTCTCCTCTACCCTTAACTGCTGACAGGAGTTGAAGGAAGGTAGGTTGGTCAGATGAGCTATGAAGACTGGATGTTTAAAATGGCTAGAGAGAACATATAGATTTGCTATGAGAAGAATTATACAAACTAAAAATCCCCATAGCCACAGGACTTGGGTGACAAAGAGGCGTTCCCATAAAAAGGTGGATTCTGTAATAGCTGTGTTAAGGTTTTTAGCCTCTTCCTCAGAAGCATCTGGTATTAGTTGTGGTCAGTGACTGCAATGTGGGATTCAGCTGACCTCTGCAGCTGACCAGTTCCCATGTTCTGGTTTTATCCAGTAGAATTCAAAGAGCCTGGATCCTTTCAACTGGAGAAGATGGACTGGTGTTATCATAGTTATGCAGTGTTTGGCCAAATCCCCTGCATTTTGCTTGTGAAAATAAGGAGGCAGCATGTGGATTGTTCTGTAGAAACTAGAAGCATCAGACTAACAAGTGATGCTGGTGTCTGCAATGCCAAACGGCTGCTTTGTGGTCTTACCTTATTTCTTTTTCCTTCTTTAAACACAAAGGAAATTTTGCAATGATATCTTTGTCTTAAATAGATTTTTTAAATCAGTGGGGGTTAATTAAAAACTAAATTTGGAATCTACAAACATCCAGAAATTATTTACACTGTTGTTAATTTCTTCTTTAATATTCATAAGTGTTTTCTGTTAATTAGGAAGAGAGGGAGAACATGAAGAAAGGCTCAGAACAAAAGCAGTCTGCATACAGATTAGGGACTGACTTCTCAAAGAACTGCACTAAATACATACTGCCAGCATTGAGGGAGGAATTTAAATGCAGTGAAAAAAATTGGGCAGACTGGTGTCTTAAACTTACTGCATCAGAATTTAACATGATCCTCTTACCACCATGGTTGCCACTTCTCTGCTTCCTGGCATGGGACATTCCTCAGTCCTGATGCAGTTTTATTAGAACCATTGAATGACCAGGTCTGGAAGGGACCTTAAAAATCATCTTGTTCCAACCAACCTTTCACCAGACCAGGTTGCTTAGAGCTCCATCCATCCTGGCCGTGAAAACATCCAGGTATGGGGCTTCAACAACTTCTTTGAGAAATTTGTTCAGCAGGCACAGGTGATGAACCTCTCTCAGTGAATATCCTTTTCTCACATTTGGAGGTATTTGCAGCCCCTTCCACATCTGGGACCTTCACCAGCTTTGTTCTTTTCAGGTTTTAGGAACACCTGTTTAGCTTCATCCTTACAGTGTATTTAATTTCAGTATTGAAATAACCTCCTACTGTAAATCTTTTATTTGAGCTGTTTTGAATACTGACCTATTGGGTTGCAATTTTTTTACTCTCTAGGCTCTGGGTGAGCTTTGAATAATGTATTTTAGAATATATTTATGAATAAAATCTCTGCAAGATTTGGGAGTCTTGTGTTAGTTGTGAATAGTTGGACTTGATGCCTGTGTGGATTCTCAGTACAGAGAAGTGATTGAAAGAATGACCTTAGTTAAAGATGTATTTCATTTAGGATATTGAATATACCTGTGTCTACTCTGTTTGACAAGTAGAAAATGCAAAAACCTAGGTCCCTAAAATTCCTCTATGTAAATAGGCTCTGCGTCTGACATTCCTGCACTAATGGCTGCTGTCTTGCAGTGCTACCAAGACAGGCTTATTTTCAGGTTTCAGAGTCCACCATCCCTGCACAACATTGTGGCAACCTTCTAAGAATGAGCTGTGGGGATAATCCAAGGTAGCCTTTTTTTTTTTTTTTTTTTTCTCCTTTTTTTCCTTTGGGGGGGGAATCTGGGAT
>WEKY01012832.1:316301-361477 GCA_013390045.1 Picathartes gymnocephalus | reverse complement strand
TAGGGTGGAGAATCTGGAATGGTGCTGAGGGAAGAAATAGAATTTAAAAAGAATATGAGTTCCCCTGTACTTCAGGGAGGCTGTTGTATGCTCTGAACTCATTGCACACAAGGTTCTAAGCTTTGACAGTAAGTTTAAACTTGCAGAAAAATTTATTTTGGCAGAGGTTTATGGAACAAATGCAGGCCATAGGGGAGTTTGGAGAGTAGAAGCAGACTTCAGACTCTGGCAGCTTGAGCACAACTTAGAGACCTGGGTTAGAGATGAGCAAACAGTATGTACAAATACATTTCTGTGATCTTTTTTTATAGGAAGATGATCACAAATTATATCAGAAAATACAGGGTCAACTGTAGCACGAACACCTCAGGGGAGATGGGAGTTGCAGTAATATCAGAAGACATCTGGTAATGGGGCTACAACAGATATTTTTCCCCCCCTCAGGGGTGATGATGGAACAGTAATTACCAGGAAACCAGCAACCTGCAGAGTGTAGGAGTGTCTTGCTTGTAGTTAGAGATGCTGAGGTCTGGAATCAAAATTTGGTCTCTGAACAACTGAATCTGCAGATGGTGACAGGTAAGAAAGCAAATGGAATGGGGAAGGGGGAGAAAGAAATGAACATTAGGATACAGTGATTTCCTCAAAGAGGTAATACATGTTAGTTATGTTTTTTAAAGGTTCATCAGCTAATGTAACTGCATCTCCCTAACCCTAATTTGATCTAAAACTGACCCCATGAAAATGAATATTCCAGGTATAAATGGGTGCAGTTGGATCTGTCCCCCATGTCACTAAAATAAAACAGTATGGCTGTGCTTTTTATCTTCTCTGCTGTTCTCCCAGCTGCTCTACAAAAATATTGTGCAGCTTTAGCTGGTGGTTTTTTCACGTTGGAATTGCAAACAGCATTTACATGAATTGTTGGTGTGAATATGAGATGAAACTCTGCTATAAGTAATAAATTGCAATGTAAAAGAAATAAAAAATACACACACTGTTTGAAGTGAAGTTCAGCTTCACTGAGAAATCTGAAAAGAAACAGATCTTTGGACTTCTCAGACACCTCTAAAGATCAGCCTGCTCTGTGCTATCTCAAGGAGGTCTCTTAAAAGCTAGGTTAGGCAAAAACCTGTCTCCCAGCAGGACAGTTAAAAGTCTGGAAAATAAAGTTTGGTACATGTGTGGCATATGTCTAGAGGCTAGAACTTACTGATGTCTGTTTCTCCCGTTGCCCATACTTCTGTGTCCCCTACAGAAGTAAATGTAATTTCTTCAGGGATCTTGTTTTGTTTTTATCTGTGCCAATGAACTCCAGATCAATCTGCAGTGTCAGAGGAGAAACAAACCTAAAGGCTGAGATTTCAGTGGGAAATTGCCTATTCCCTCCTCTCCTGCAGGTGCCCTCGGAGTTGCTTATCCCAGTGTCTGTTGCTCTATTTCTTTTAAGAATCCCTTCAAATTGCTTGGTTTCTGCTTTGTGCGACTGGAGCCCTATGTGACTTCAATAAGTTGTTATACTGTATTTATATGTAAGCATGAAACATTCTTCTCTTTGAATAAGAGGTGAAACAAGTGGCAATGAAAATGCAATTGAAAACAAAATCCTACACAGCAGAATAAATTCTGTCCCTTGCATATTAATGAAGACCTGGTAGGCTCAGCAGAAGGTACAGTGGTGAAGTGTTTGAGTGGGTCTGTCCAACCCCTGTGTGAGATTCAAAGGAGATGGGAGTTAAGTCACTGCAGAACAGAGTTTAAAATCCAAAGATTTAAAAAATCATAGATGTTGTTTTTAAAAGAAATAAAGCAACATATACTACTTTTTATTTTTTAGCTGTGGACAGAAATAATTTAGCACATACATTTCTGTCAATAGACCACTGGCTGCTCATTGGTGTAGTGAAAATTTACCAACATAAAAAAGTTTTTCTGTTTCTGAGTGTTAAAACATCAAGCACTGAGTAGCTTTGAAATGCATATTTTTTAACTGAGGTCTTTGTAGAAGTAAAATTAACTGCACATCACTATTTAATGCTTGAAACCACGATTTACTGTCCTGAGAACTAATTTCAGCTTGCTGCAGTTGTAAACTTGCCCTCAATTAATGTGCTACTGGGCCCAATTCAGAGATGGGTAAAGTCAGCAGGTCTTTCCAATTACTTTTATGGGTATCAGATGAAGTCTTTAATTAATGCACCACTGAGTGCTCAGGCTCATTTAAAAATTTCTCATTTCTAGATATAATGCAGATCTTTCAAAATGTCATTGTACTTTAAAGCTGTTCTGCTCTCTTGGATGAGAAGTTATTTACACTTGTGTGACTACATCTGATATATTCCTTCTTCCCTCACACCATAATATGCCTACAGTATGTGTTTTGATATATTATGTGTATCTTTGAATACATAATATATTACCAGATGGTACGTGATTAGCAGGGTACACTAAAGTAGAAAGATGTCTTCTGCCCTGGGTACATGTACACAGTCTGGTAGCGTACGTATTTAAAGTGAATATTTCAGGATGTATTTTTAGGAGAGAAAATAATCTGTTGGTATATGCAAAAGTTCTGTGTGCAGTAAATGAGCTACCCAGGAAAGTTTCATATCTAACATGCTACTGGAAGTATTGGAAAGCTGCCTCTGGCTCATGAGGTCATCCTGGTGAAACTTTGACTGAGATGACTTAATGTTCAGATGCCACTGGCGTGTTTTCTGTCCCAGGAGCTTAATAGCTCAGATTTGGAATATGGAATAGCTGTTCCTAATTTGTAGAAGAGCAAAGAAAAAGTGTTTGTGATGGGTTACTGCCTACTTGGGTGGAAGCATGTGAAAGCCGTTGTTTCCTCAAAACAAGTAAGAAAAATGCCAGCTTTGGGGTTGAGCTCCAGTGTCATTAGGAAAACTAATGGATGTGTTTTAGATTCCTGAAAAATCAACATTTAAATCAGAAGCATTGATACAGCCTTGCCTGAAATAATGTAATTTGCTGTTACAATTCAGGCTGGTGTTGTGAAGACACCTGAAGTTATGGTCACCTGTTCCTTGCATGGATTTTAGTCATCAGAAATTGAATGCCATTGGCCAAACTTTCAGCTCTTAGCAATAAAAATTACACAGTGAAGAGGAATTATAGACATTCCAGAAGTGGACTGTTTATGGGTCGATTCAGGTTTGCAGGTAGGTTTAGGTTGGTAACTGATAGAAAATTCATGTAAGAGCCTTACCTCACATAAATCAATAAGACTTCCTTGATTGTAATAAGCTACTGCCAATTTATACCACCCGAAGAGCTATTGCCCAGATTTACAGTGTAAGTATAATTACTATGACATAGATTTGGTTTGGTTCACTGAGCTGGCAACCAGCAAGGTTTACAATATCATGTCTTTTCCTTCTCACTTAAATTGCTTTTCTAGAGGGTGGCTGGAGTTAGAACCCAGACTGGAGTTTCTCTCCCAGTCTGCTGTTTTTATGGTGTTATATATAATGTAGAAATCCTTGTGGAGCATGGGGCTCATTCCTGTGGGCACAGCAGGGAAGGGCCATTCCAACCTGGTGCTTGGTACAGGAGGAACCTACTGACTCCCCAGTACCTGCAGGAGACTCCATGCTTTTCAGTGGTGGCTGATATAAGCAGCTGCAATTTATATATTGTTTTCTTGAAAGACATGCTTGTCTTTGGCCACAAGCTTTCCCGATCTCCAAAGAGTGCCAGGACAGGTTACAGGCTACCATTCCATTTCCATTACTTTTCCCCTTTTCCATTCATGATGTGTTTCCCCCAACTGTTAATAGCAGTAAAAAAAAAAAAATCAATAAAGGTTTATTAGTAATAATTAAAGCCTGGGTGGCCCATTATACTGGATGGGCTTGTTCCCTCCATGTACAGATTCTGCACTCAGCTGTGCAAGTGCACCTGGAGTTACTTGGTGCAACTGCAGTGATCTCTGGATGTAACGGAGAGCAGGATGTGGCCCCCGGCTCTAGGAGATATTCTTTTAAGGTATTGTTAAACACAGTAACACTTCTGATTTTAAGTGGTGGAAATGCCAGGTAAATCAGGGAAAATTGTGCAGGAAGGAAAAGAGCTAGAGTGAGTCAGTGAGCAAGCTTTTTGTGCTTGGAAAAGAGAGAAACTTCTTTCCAAGTGCTCTTTGTGTCGCAAATAAGAGTACAATAGTTTCAATGCTAGAATCTAGGAGTCATTTCCCACAGTAGAAATGCACCATGACTTAGCATGATTTCTGTGCACCTGGGAGGCCATACACTTAAATAATAAGGGTGCTCCAGGTCGCAACCAAGGTGCAATTAACCCTCAGACTGAAGAAATCCCTTCCCACCTGCAGGAAGGATTCTCATTTTGAATAGCTTTCCATTAGTTTTCCTGTGGGAATTACACAATATTGGCAGTATTTCTGGAACTAATATGACAGAGCTAGCCAGGGAGCTGCTTAGCTATAGGTCCTTAATACATCTGTGGTCACAGGAATTCTGTGGGCTTTCAGACAGGCTCTACCTTCTGGCTATTGGGAATTTTTTTTTCCCTTCTTCAGCTGAGGTGATGCCATGAGGCAAAGGAAATGCCATGTCTGTATTTAACAAGGACTGTGTTTCTGTGCATCTGAGATGTGATTTTGGTTGGTTGTTAATTCCTTTAGCTCCCTTGGATGACATGTAGACCTGAATATGGTGGTGTTTTAAGCTGACCAAAAATATTCAGGTGTTTGAAAATCCATAAAAGAAATTCATTTATATCTGAGGAATAACCTGATAGATAAATCAAGTAGGTGCATTTATAAGAATCAGTGTTTCTGATTATTTGAAGTCATATAGCTAGTGTCACTAGGAGAAGTTTAAGTATTTGAAAATGGTCATTTATGGTGGAAAACATTTTTTTTAACTAACTGTGCAATTTTCACCCATGAGTAACTTGAATTCAGTGTGTCTGAATTCTTTTTCCTCTTTCTCATGAAATTGATCGTGTGTTCTTTCCTTCTCTGCTACAAGGTTTTTAGATAAACTGATATATCCAGACTGGTGCTGTTTGCTATTCAATTACTTTAATGTCCTTTCATCTTTTCTTTTAGTTTTATATAACTCTTACTTTACTGTAAACCCACTTCTGCAGAGGGATAATAAATAAACATGCAACAAAAATGAAACAAACCAGAAAATGTTACTGTAGAAGAAGCGTGGTTAGGGACAGGATGTCCTTTAAGTTTTATGAAACTTAAAGGATGTGGATGTGTGGATGCTTGAGATGTCCAGCATGAGATGATACCAGAGAGAAGAGCTGTGTTCACCTGGAGAATGGGTTTGGGATGACTAACAGTTTGGTTTATTGATACTCCTGAAAATTTTTGCATCTGGGCTGTGGAACATCAAAAGCCACTGGCTGAAGGAAGAGACTGACTTAAGTTGGTTCTTGTGAAATCTTTAGAAGATGACATGGCCAGTGGGTGTGGGTCACTGATACATGAGAACAGGACCGCAGTGACTTTGAAGTGCATGTGATGCAGATGTAAAAGAGCCTTTGTGCAATCAGGTATTCTGCATCCTCTGCTTTCCTTCCTCCCTTGCCCGTGCAGTCTGACCTGTCTGGCTATCTGGGATTGTGACTTGATAAGTGCTGCTGTCACCCACAAGGAGATGATAGGCAGTGCTGCCAGAGGCTCATGTTATCTTTGAAAAGCAAAACCTGCAGGATCCTGTAGAACAAAAGGCAACAATATTGAGAGCAGTGAGATGTGGCTGCAGTGATGAGGAGAAAAACGATAGCTGTAAAAGCATCACAGAGGCAGTCTGGCTCATCTGTGCTGTCATGTGTATGCTTAGGAAGGGATTATTCCTAGTGACCAGTTCCCACTCTGTCAGATAAGAAGTGAAAGTACTCAGAGGCATAAAAAAAGCATAGAGGATACATATTTTAACCACATGAAAGTGAAAAAATTTCTTAATTTTCTTAAAGGGCCATGAGGCAGGTAGAGAAAATTAGGAGCACTTATTTACATTTATAGTGATTATTGAATGAACATCAAATTTGGGAAATGGAGGGATTTGGGCCAGGTGATTTTCTAAGGTCCCTTGTGACCTAAATCATTCCCTGATTATCATTTTTGATGAAACCAAGAGTCAATAAACTCTTAAAGGCTGTTTTAGCCTGGAGACCCCCTTGCCACATCATACTACTAAGTCCATGATAAGTAAGAAAAAGAGGATTAGATATCAGTGTAGATGAAAAAAAAAACTAATCAAACAAAAAACCCTAACTCCACGCTTGGGTTGGGTGAGACACCTTTTGCCAAGGGCTGGATGTTGTCAGGCCAGCACAGCTTGTAAAGCATTGTGAGAAGATTTCCAAAGAATTAAAAAGGAGTTTCCTCTCCTTTCCTGAGCATTGCTGATGTGGGCCGTGGACAGAGATAGCTCATCTGGTTTGTCAGCACATGCTCTGTGGAGGGTAAGGTCAGACTTCAGCTATGAGAAGATCTCATAATCACAACATGGGAACTTCTTTGTAAGGGAGTTTGACTTTCATACAAAAGTTATTAGGGAAAAAAAATTAAAGTATAAATTTTCCCTGGATTTAAAACTTGCATTTTGCACTGGCACCAGATCTACTCTCTGTTGCAGGATATAAAGAGGGTCCAATTCATTGTATATTCACTCAGGGTGCTAGGCTAAGAAATGCATGGAGAAATTAAGAAGGGAAATGTTGAATTCCTTCCTTGTAGAGGGTACAGCCAACCTTGCTACACTGCTCTGTGATGCTTAGAGTAATGTTATCCCAAATGAAGCAAGTGGTTTCCTACTTTTAGCAAACTAGGCCAGCAGATTCTTGAAGTGTTAAAAATCTATTTGTCTCTTCTTGAGTAAAAGTAGATTAAGAGAAGAGGGTTGGCTCTTTTCTACAATAAGCCCACCAACCTGTCCTTGTCTAGAATTTATTTCAATAAAATGCTGTCTTCAAGAGCGGGTAATAAGAAGATTATTTTTGAAAAGTGAGAGGAAAAGAATATAAGCCTGAAACCCACTTTTGTTAGTGCTGCAGCGTGAATTCGTTGCAAGGTTAATAATAGAGTTATTGCTGTCAACAAAGGAAAGAGCCTGACAACAGAGGAAGATTCCAAATGGGTTTGAGTTCCTTGCATAATTGTTATTTTAATTACCATGTTCAGAAAAGGCTTCAGAGGTTCCCAAAACACTGCTCATATCCAGATGAGATTTACCAGAGCACCACTCACAGGCTTTCTTTTGAAAAGTCACTTTCTTGTTTTATCATGTTTACAAAAAACTGAAGTGAGAGTTAGCTATGAATCTTCTGTTATTTGAGTCGATGGCAGATGCTAGGAAGGCTTTGCTTTGTGATAGAGTTAAACTCTCTGGGACTGATTACAAAGAAATTCCATTAGCAATATTTAAATGCCATCCTTGAAAGGCACTCAATAATATGTGTGTTGGCGCTGATCAAGAATAGTACCTTTTAAAAATGAAAAAATAATGTGACTGTTAGTTTAACATAAAAATGTCAAACTGTGGGCAGTCTCTTGTCAATTAAAGAATCTGGGCTATTCCTAATGGGAATAAGGATGAAGGGGCGGGGGGAGAAGTGAGTACTAAAAATTGCAGATGTGCAGAACTACTTAGAGATAATTTGTGCTGGCAAATAACAGTGTCAGCCAGTTTGGGAGTAATACAGGCAGCTTGATACCTGTTCTTCCTGAGCCATCTTAGTGATTTCTTTTTCTTAGTATATTCCTTAGTAGCTAGCAAGGCTTTAACAGCAAGCAAGGCTATGGTAATGGTATGCTGAGTGGAGGTGGATTTGTCCAGATTTAAAGAATGTGCTTGCTAAATTTCATAAAATGTATTAAAATGGGAAACCTCCTTGTTGCTGAACTGTGAGAGGGGGAGGAGGAAGATTCTTTGAACTTTGGAGGCTGGTGGAGCTGATGCTCAGATAGGAGTCAAGGGATGAGGATGTGCATCTCTGTAACCTGTCCGTTCTTGTTAAGGATATGTCTCTATAAATAAAACACTAGAGTCAAGTTTCAAACTTTGCCTCATCTAAAAGTAACTTCCAAGGAAACAAAAGTCTGGTAGAATTTCACTTGGAGGGAATGCCATAGAGCAGCTCTCTTTATTAGCTCACATGGGTCTGTTGCTTGCTTTTGGAAGACCAGTGCATGATTTTTTTATCTTAAATCAATGTTATTTCCATTGTAATTCACACACATATTTCCTCAACTATCTTTAAACTAGTTTATTTATTCAGTACTCCCGCTTCCTTGATGTGTTTCAAAGCTCTTCTCACTTTTTAGTGAGTTTCTAAGTATTTGTTCCAAAACAATTCCACTTAAAATGAGGCCTGGGTGTACCAGCTGCTGCTGTGGTAGTATGTGGATGTACATCCAGAGTTGTCTTAGGATTTAAATGTCAATTAGAATGGAAGCATTAGCATCTCTCTTTTGTGTGCTAGGAGCCAAACATGAGAGTGTGATGTGACCACGGTCATGCAGGTCTGTGGCAGGCCTGGAAGCTGAACATCCCAGCGTGTTCTCTGAGCCCTGAGACACGCTTTCCTTTCAGTCTTTATATTTTAATGACTATTTCTGATTTGCTATCTAAACAATTGTCCAAACTGTAACAGATTTTCTTACTCTTCACCCTGGGAGCTCTTCTTTTATTCTTTCATTTTCTTTAAATTCCTCTAACTGGTATTTGTAAATTGCTTACCGAACTTTTTAATCCAATCATTTGGATCTTTCTGTTACTCTTTGTGCCTTAATGACTCTTATCCCAACTTCTTAACAGCATTTCACCCATAGATTTGATGGCTTTTCATGTCAGCTTAATATTTTGGTGTCCCTCAGGGCCACCAGTTATTGGCTCACTATTTTTGACATTGCTAATTGTTACACTTAGTTTTATTGCTCTGTCCTCGTATTATCTTTTCCCAATACTTTGCTCAAAGTGCTATATAAATGACAAAAATATAGTGTTACGGGCCAACAGTAAAGTGAATTAATGGACAATTTGCTGTGATGCCAAAACCTGGCCTCCTCAAGAACTATGTCGCAGAAGGCCAGCTGAAATTTGAGCTCTGGTTTCTGTTAGGGCCGCTACTGTCAAATTTCTCTGTGTTAATCCCCAATATTAGTTTTTTTTCTTTTTACAATGTGTATTTCCCTAAAAAAGCAGGAGGTGGCATGAATTTTGGATCTTTAAAGGAGCTGTGGAAGTTCAAATGACATTTTCCCAGTGTTTGGAGGTTGTTAGAGGAGAGGATGCAGCATGAGCAGACACAGGGCAGGCAGTGGGTGGTGTACATGTCTCTGGCAGATTGGGTTTCTACCCAAGCCTAAGACAATTTTCTAATTTTTGCAAAACACATGTAATCAGTAAAGCAAGAATTTTTCACATAGCTGAAACTTTGGACAGCCTTTAGGAGAAGCAAAATGTACCTTGTTAATTTGACGTAGGAAGGTGTGAGCCTTTAATTAGGGACTCTCTAATAGGAGCAGCAGCAGACTTCCCCTCATGCAAATGCTGTGGAGGAAACTTATTCTGAGTTTGATGAGTGTGCTTTTTTTTTTCTCATTACATTTTGTCTTTAAAGAGGGAAGAAGTGCATTTATTAAAGTGGTTGCATTTACCCTTAATGCAATGCATTAAGCATCTATTTATTTCTAAGAAGTCTGCTTTAGCAGAGAGTGTGCTTGTAGGAGAGCAGAGCTATTGATTAGACAGTGTCTGAGGCACTTCACTGTCATTACAGGCAGAGCAGATTTGATGTGGTGGACTGTGTTTCTACAGGCACTGTGCTATGCATGCATATCTTGTCCACTGCATATTTAATGGCTGCTGTTGGGGGTGATTTTTGCTCTTGCATGGCATTGGTGGAATGGTGGTGTTTCCTCTTCCTTGCCATTTTTTCTGTCAATGGTAATAATTAACCAGCTCTGATTTCACTTTTATTTATATATTGATCTCTCAAGTGCTGTAAATGGAGTCTCAGTATCGTACTTTTGCATGAAGTGGTGTTCCTGGAAGCTCTGAAATTCATTGCAAATAGCTTAAAAAGAAACAGGCAAAAAGAGTCTTGCAGCACAAATGTTCCAAAATTATTTAGGAAAAAAGGGTTCAGAAATCGGAACACCATCATGTTAGTACAGTGATTTTTCTAATTCTTTTGTCTGTGTTATTGCAGATATATAAAGGCCTGTCTACAATTTGTGTATGTTAGAGCTTTCACAGATTGTAGTGAGAGTAGGGTTGAACAAACTTGTCTGGGTTTTTTTTTTTCTTCGGTTTTTTTTTTTAGATTTTGTTTATATGTTTGAGAAATGTGAAAGGAACTATTTTTCATGAAAAATTATGAAAAATGAAGTATTTCCTGTATGGCAAACAGTGATTTTCTGCTTCATAACAAAGCTGCATGCATTATTGCTGCATGGTGTGGGGGCTTTCTTTGTTTCTCCTGCTTTCTTTTCTTTCTTTTTTTTTTTTCCTGCATTTGTTTGGGATTCCTTGTTTTTGTTTGTGGGGGTGTTTGCTTTTTTTTTAGTTTATTTTTTTAGCAACAAAGTTTGCATTCTTCTCTTTGGAAACCAGAAGCTCTTGAGTTCATTTTTGGAAGACTTCCACTTCCTTTCCCTTCCTGCCCTGAACACAGCATGAGCAGCAATGGCAAAACTTGTGTTATTCATATGCATGAGAAGATATGAGTTGGGGAGGTGGGGAAATTAGAAATAAAACATTAATTTCCACACCCAGGAAACTTATTTCTCCTTCCTTTTACTGATCTGGAGCATCAATATCAGAGACTGAGTCTGTCTCTTGTCTTCAAGGACCTTCACTTTGTTTTTGAGACAAGTCATAGAATCAGGGTTGTTCTTCTGGAAAAGCCTTTAAGATTCTGTTGTAGAAAGATAAACACATTTGTTTTGTTCTTTGGGGAATGGAAGTTTGTTTGAAGTCAGGAACATTTTAATTAACAGAAAAAGTAGACTTACACTAGACATATTAATATGGATGGATATTTTTTCTCTGTTCTAAGTATTTCCTGAGAACTTTTAGCCAAGGAACGTAAAATTCTTTGGTAAGAATTTCAGAATATAACAGTGGATCAGCTTCATCACAGTGGTTTCTGCCTAGGTTTCAAACACTTCAATGAAAGAAGTGTGAAAGAGGCATTGGAAAACGCAGCAATGAAAATAACAGAGTCTAGGGAAGAATAAACCCTGTCTTGTCATTTTAAAAACCAGTGCCACATATTGAAGCAGTGGAGGTGGATGCAATTGCCCAGTAAGCTTAAGGACAGACTCAATCCTGGCTTTTCTCGCTCTGAAATTCATTCTTTAACCATGTGAAATTGCCTGCCTTGGACTGAATGTTACTTTAAACCAAACCCTGACTATTTCAGTATGTCTGGGGAATGTAGTAATTGGAAGCAGGTTGTAACAATTGCAAATAGCTCTTCCCAGCATTTGCATCCCTGTTGCATTCAGGATCTTCATAGTACTAAAAAAGCTAGTTAATCAAGAAATGGCATGCAAGAGACTGGGCAACAAAAAGAGGTCTTAGCCCTGGGATACCTTTTTGATGATTACCATTGCTTATTCTTTTCTTCTTTCTCCTGCTGCTGAAATTGTACTTATTAAAAGTGTTAATAATCCTTCTGCTTGATCTTGAGCACTAGGATAAGGCTGGGCAACTGTGACAGTGCCATGGTGAAGAGGGCAGGCACATCTGCTTCCTTCAAGCAGATGTGGCCATTTCCTTGGAAAATGCAGGGAATTGGGGAATTCAGTCTCCCAGCTCTCACCAGAATCCTTCATCATTCCCCAAATGATTTTATAGCCACATTCCTCGATTTAGGCAACTTGCCATCAGCAGACAGACCAGAACAAGTAGAAAAGTTCCATATATGTAATATAATCTTTCCTAAACTGAAATATCCTTAAGGACTTTGTCCTTGCTTGACAAGCAGGTCTGTACCCATGAATGCAGGGGTTTTTTGGTAGCAAAATTCCAAGCTGTGGATGTGTCTCAAGCAGAGAGCGGTGTGGTGTGGAAAACCAGTCCTGAGAGGTTACCTCAGCTCAGGTTGTTATTGTGCTTACACACATAGTTAACCTACTGAAATGGAGAGTGCTTACACATGGATTTACTCCAGTAACATCCCTTCAAATCCCATTTGTTTGCTCGCTCTTTCTGTGCCTGGCTGGACTGGGAGCCCTCCTGCAGCTGCTCTTTCTCTTCCCTCTCTCCCTCAGAGGCTGGTGGTCATTTCCACAGGATGGAGTTGTTGCTGAAACATTCCAGTGGTGTCCTTTCTGCTAGTTACTCCTAGTTTCCCTCACCAAACACATCCCCAGGGCCAATATTTTTTTCTTTTGGGTGGAAAACCCTGCTTTTGGGGCCTGGCAGCTGCTTCCTGGGCTGCCTGAGGGGTCTGCCCTGCTCTGGAAGGTTCTGTGGAGGCACACAAGTTGTCGGTGCCTTGGGGGAGGGCACCTTGGGCACAGCATGTGGCTGAAAGCACTCCTGCAGCCCTTCAAAGGATTAGAAGTGCTGGAAACAGCCTGAATTTGGAGGGAAAAGTGTTCTCTGAGGAAGTGAGGATTTGCGTTTGAGGCCCGTGTGCCTCTGTAGAAGCGGAGTCTGATGGCAGTGGGGCTGCCTGTGAGCAGGGCAGGGATGGGGTGAGGGGACAGGCTGGGCACTGAGCAGTGCCAGGATGGGAAGAGATCTGTTTGGGAACAAAAATCTCTTCTCCCTGGCTATGGTATGCCAGTGACGGGGGGGTGTCTGGTTATCCTGGGAAAGGTGAGAAATAAATCTCCTGAGAACCCTCCCACACCAGAGCTGCAATTGAAATGCCCTCCAGCTTACTAAATCACGATAATGCTCTGTCACTAGATGGCCTGTCCTTGCCATTTCTTAGATCAAGTTTTTCCTTACTGTTTTTTTCTAAAATATTAAGCTTCTTGCCTTTTCTTTTCCTCTTTTGCTATCATGTTTTTGAGCTGCAGCCATGGAACTGCGTCTCTGCCTTGGGCCTCAGGTAAATGGCAGCAAGTGCTGCACTGTAGGTCAGGGAGCAGGCAAGGGAACGGCTTTCTCCTGGCAGAATTGTATTTTTTTCCACAGGGAGACAACACTTCTTTGCAAAACACTCCTCTGGCTTTAAAATAATACGTAATAACTATAAAATTACCAAATGTCAGGTAAACAAAAAGTTATTAAGGATGACCTTATTAGTTCTATCTGCAATTCGCAGAGCGAGGTAATTGTCAAGCCTCACTGTTATTAGGTTGAAATAATAGTTTGGGGACCATCAACATTAAAATTTCATTATGATGGGACAAAAAAGCTCATGTATAATCAATAGTAAGAATCCATTATTATTGACTTGGAATGAATGAAGCATGAACACATTTGTGCAGATATGAACAGTTAGCAATCTTTTGAATAATAAAGAATTAACACTACACAGATAATGTCATTCTGGGAATTGTACTCGAAATCAAATTGGTACATGTCTGTTTGTTATAAAGTCAGATCCACATCCCTGGGTAACTTCCATTAAGCATTTTCTCAAAATACTCAGTACTTACAGTTTTGTATTCCTCAGCTCTGGTTCATTAGGGAGGTGGGCATGCAGGCCGGGGTTGTGGTAGGGGCATGCTCTGCTTGCAGTGTTTGGTGATCCTGCTGGGAATAGCACTGCTTTGGGACACACTGCCGTGGGCACAGGTGACTGGGAGCAGGTTGGAAGGGTGCAGTTGCTTTCTGTCATCATGAGCCTGGCAGAGCTATTTCGATGAGACAGTGTTGCTGCACAGGCAGCAGGCTGAAATAGGTGACGGATGGTGAATGTTGAACAGAGAAGTACAGAGCCTGTGGAATGTGCTGGGGATGTGGCCAAAGCTGTGGTTGGGATGTACGACATTACCTTGTCGGTGTGCTGAGACAAGATGTTCCCAGCATGTTCTGTTCTGTCTCTGTGGGATATGTCACATTGGCAGTATTGCTGGGCTCTTTTTTTTTCCCACTGATGAGGTGAACCCAAAATGCACTTCATTATGTGCTAAATCTGATGCATTTAAATTTTTTTCAACTTCACTTTGAATTTCAATGTACTAAGTGCCTTTGGAAGGTGTTACTTAAGGGTATTTTAACCCTCTTCTGGCTGTGGTTTAGCTGCTCCCTCATGCTGGCTCCCAGCTGCTCTGACACCCAAGGTACTCTGAATCTCTGTTGACTTAGACTGCATTTTTACAGGGAAGGTGGTTTGCGTTGCTCCAAACCTGCCTCTGCTATTACAGTGAAGAACCTCAAACATGTAGGGTTACCTGTGGGTTATGGAGTGTTCTCCAGTGCTCCTACCCCTACATCTTTCAAATTCTCAGTCATGGAGCACTACAAGGGAGATTCTGACCTTCTGCTCTGAGGCCTCTCTGCTTCAAGTATCAGATGTGCAATCTTAGAAGCACTCCCTAGAATTTCTGGTCCAGTCAAAGAGCACCTAGGAACAGACTCTTGTGGAACTTTGCCTGGTTTTTTTTTTTCTGTGGCTTCATTCTGTGGCATGCCCTATTTCTAATGGAATTGGGGGAATCACCTGATGTCTTAAAAAGGAGTAAAGGGATCTTGTGGCTGGGGCACTTGACAGGCTCAAGGAGAGTTTCTGGGGAATTTGGGATATAATTTCTTTCTCACCTGTGAAATGGGAGCAATTATTTTCTTAGACAGTGGAGAGGGAATCATTATTTATTACTTGCATTGCAACAGCACTAAGGGCTGGTTAGGCTAAATGCCCAGAAATAGAGAAAGTTATTTAATGAATTAAGTGTATTTTTTTTTCAAAAGCACTCACAGTACTTTAGATGGAAGTGGGAATGAGTGGTGTATTGCAGTGGCACCTGCCTTAAGCCATTAGAGTGAGTACAATCATGAAAGAACATGAGTGTTATTTCCTTTCAAATTTACTCACAGTGTATTTTTTTCTTCCCAGTGCTTAACTTTCAGATGTCTTTCGGGGTAAGCAAGGAAAACAACTGAGAGACAGAGGACAGTAGAGTGAGGCGGAGGGAAAAAATTTGACCTAATCCTGGGAGAGAGGGAGGATTATCCTGGCCCATTTCCAGTGTCCTCTTTTCCAAGAAGGTGGCTAGAAGAGGGTTAAGCCCTTGGCCTTTCCAGCAAGGAAGGCCAGAGATCCAAACATTTTAGAACATATGGATATATATTTAATTTGGCTTAATACCCTAAGCCTGTTTGAAATGATGGGCGTAATTTCTCCCTGTGAGAGCAGAGGTTATGGACAACCTGAGATGTTTTCAGTGAGAAATACTGAGGGGGAAACCTGCAGAATGGAGATACACTGAAAATTTTTGTCCTGCTGAAGCCATGAGTCTCTTCTTTTTATTTTTAAACTTTTTTTTTTGCATGTTTTTCTGTTGACACATCATATAAGACATTGATGTTTCCTTTACTTCCCTAAGGATGAAGAATAAGGAATAATTAGATGTATATAAATTTATCAAAAAAGAGGCAAATTATATTACTTTTTTGGTGTGAGTTTAATTTCTGAAAATGTTCTCGAATTTTTGCTATTTTTTAAAAAGTGAGAGATACATGCAGGGCACATAAAAACATTAAAAAGATTTTACAGAGCACATACCATAAATCAATGAGTAAGTTGTTCAGAACAGCACAACAATGAATATAACTGAGCATATATAAATCTAGGGAGAAGGAAACCTTTTTTTCTCATCTTGTCAAGTCTCCTGCTGATTTATAAAATAGGTGAGTAGCCAGCAAAATCATCAAAGTGTGCCCAGAAATTATACAGTGATCTAAAAATACAATACTATTGTATTCACAACACAGAGTATTCATCACTGATATGGTTCCATAATTATAATTGTTAAACACGAGTCTTCCATACCAGAACTGATACTTTATTAGAGTGATTGATCACTGCAAAATTTGTCTACAGAGAAAAATCCTATTTTTCTCCAGTGAATTGCATCAACCTATTTTCCTTGTAGTGCTAAAACTAGTTTCAAGTACTCAGTTTCAAAGCTGACTTCTTAGTAAAACTAAGTTTTCATTTAAGTTGAAAATTTAAAGCCCACATCTTTCAAAACTTTTTTCATATCTAAAACTAGGAAGTACTATAGGCTATAAAACTTACGGATCTTGTCTTCTGCTTCTTTTGGATCTGCTTCTCTGCTGTGCTGCTTGGAACCCTTTTGGCTTCCGTGTGAGTGTTTGTTTCCATTTGTATGTAAAAGTTTTTCTGATACCATGCATTTAATATCTGGGAAGGGACTTGATGTGCTTGAATTCTCTTCATGGGAAAAATATTTCAGTCCTGCTTTTCTTGCAATCTATTCCTGAAATTTTGAGGAGAATGATAAAGATATAGTGCTTTCTATAATGAGTAATATTTCAAGTCAAAGCATTTGCTTATGGGTCATAATGGTTTTTAAGTAGTATTTATAAGGGGAAAACGCAGTGCAATTTATAGTGTTTTAAGCCAACCATGAGAATACCTCATGCTCATAAACTGCATTTCACTTTAAAGTGTTATAAATACCCAAGAGACCATGAATTTGCATTCATGCATTTTAAACCCTGCATTTTCTTTCCTTTTTTTTGTGTGTGCATGGTGACTTTTTCCTTGCTGAATTGCTGCCTCATGTCTCTGGCCTTGTTTGTATTGCCGTAGTGTACCTGCCACAAAGTAATTCCTAGTGTGGGCAAGGTTTAATTTTATTCCTTCTACTTCTTACCAGCTGAGAGCACGTAATACTGCTGAAGAGACATAAACAGAACTTGTGGTTCTGTTAAGGCATGAGCATGTCTGAACTCAATAGAAGCCCTTTTTGTGTGACCTCCCCACTAATGCAGCCCTTTGGATTAGAGAGAAGGATTCCTTCTCCTTAGCAATAGAGTAACCTACTCACAGAACTGTTGGTACTGCTATTTCTACTTCTGGATAGAAGCCAGAATAATGACAGAAAGTGTAAGTTGTTAATTTTAGGTGGTTCGCTTCGTACCAGGTGAGAGAAATAACTTTACCAGTTTTATGTGGCCTAGCAGCATTCATATTCAAAACAAATGACGACCTTATGTTTCTCCCAGCTAGAGTGTCCAAACCCAGACAAAACCAATGGCTTGTCCAGCTGACACTTTTAAGGATAATTCACATCAACTGACTCTTGTCATTAAAAGGAGATGGGGCAAGTGAATTGATTCAGTCTTAGACTGTGCAAATGGTTCTAAAAGTTTTGTAGTCACTCCAGTCAAGTTGGCACATTTGATGTCTATCAAAAGAAGAGGTGTGAGCCATTGAGAAATGAGTCTTGTCTTTGAAACAAATCTGTTCCCTTTTTTTTCCTTTGAGTGCAAAAAGCATCTTAAAAAATTTAACTTCTGTTTCTTTGTCACTTTTATAGCTCCGAAACACTAGACAAGTGTTCTTGAACTTTCAGTAAAACTCTGTGAATATTACTGAATTTTGAGTGGTGGAAGGAAGATTCTGATGAGAAATACTTCTGCTCACATCAGCTTCCAAAAGATTTGTTCCTCATTTAAAGCTACTCCAGTCTTTAATCTGGCAGATGGACTGGAAGTCTCTTGGCATCTGATATTAAACTTTTTAAAATTTCTGCCGCTGTAAAAATTTTCTGAAAAAACTATCTCAGTTGGCTGCTTTCACCTCTGCTGTTGGAGAGAGAAAGTTATTGTGAGACCTTGACTTTTGTTACGACCTAGATCTGGACTTCAAAACCATGTGGGATGTAAGGAGGGGAAATTTCAAAGCTGAGCTTTCTAGAGCATTTTGATGGCTGAGAATATTGTTAGCCAAACCTTTTTTTTGTTTAAAATGTATATAATTCTGTAGTAAATTCATAGAATATTGGAGTCTCACAAACATTTGTATTTTTACAACTTTTAGTTACAATTCAATGAAAAATGATTCTGCCTGTCACAGGTAACTATTTTCCCTGTGATGTTTGAACTTCCATTATGACACTCATTATATCATGTAATACGGAGAGTTCTTTGTAATTACATTTTGACAAATACACATTTCATGTTCATGACCTTATACAGAATAACTCGCCTTTGTTTAACTCTTCATCTTCTGCCTTGTTTTTATTTCACTGCAGTAGGATTTTACTATTCCTAAGCAGCTTTCTTTTTATGGCATGTATGTAAAATAAAGAGTGCAGTTTTGTAACTTGTGTTTATATTTGTCATATCAGTGTTTGTGGGTTCATTAAAATAGTCAGGAAAAGCATGAATAGGTACAATTGTTGCATAGAATACTTTTACTTTATGTCCAATTATAAATTTGTATAGAATTGTAATGGGGGGTTGATTAGACCTGATAATCTCAGAGGTATTTTCCAACCTAAATGATTCTACGATCAAAAACTCCTGTTTGCATATCTATTCTATTCAAGCAAACCAGTGTGAGTGGAGTGAGTTTGTTCTAAGAATGAAAGATTCCCATTGATTGAGATAGGTGTCATGTGGAGTCAGCTGAAACTTACCTGCTGTTTGGCCATTTCTGGAGAGTGCTGGACAGCAAAGCTTGTGTTCTGTATTTAATCCTTGGAGAATTAAAAGGAGTTTATTCCCCAGCTGAGCACAAGGTTAAATAAAACCCTGTATGAGCAGAACCCCTTAAACCCTTATAAAAGGAGAGGTGAAATAGTGCAAGTTGCCTCTAGTTTTCAGTGTTGTTTCTCACCATTTTCTGCTCATCCAGATCTGTTGAACTGTTCTATGACTGGTGAGGATTCACATAATGTTTCTTCCACATTTATTTATCAGGAAAACATTATTGTGGCTTCTCCACTTCTAGGTTTTCAAGGTTGTCCCTTTGCCTTTGCTGATTGCCTTCCACTCTGCAGATCATTCACAAATGAGGCTGATACCTCTGTGCTGACAATGTGTGAGCAATTCTTGTGTTCAGTGCCCTGTGTTTAGTTTTGCAATCTGTCTTTGTTCCCAGAGAACCAACCGTTTCCCTCAGCTCTGTCCATTAACAGTAGACCACATTGTATCATATTTATTTAAAAGACCATGGGAATATTGTTATCCAAACTAGCAAAATTGGAGTACATTCAATCCAAAGAGATTTTCCTCTCTGCATTCAAGGCATCAAAATTTTTCTTCCATCAAAACATAACAATTGTAATGAATGATATCATAATACTGAGAACTGCTTAAGAGCTTCCACTTTAAAACTGTAATGGGCCATGCAGACAGAAGAGAAAAAAAGGCTAAAAGCATAAATTGAAGATAATCAATGTGAATAGACCTTACACATTGTGCAGTTTGAATAGGATAAGCACATATTATCTGGCATAATTGGTTCATGTGATTTTCTAATTGAAGAGAAGAAGTAATTAGAGCCTAATTGAAGCAAAGTAACACAACGTGTGTCAGCATTTCTCCTTCTACCACACATTATATTATTGCCTGTCATCTTTTACTTTAGTGGGAGTGAAAAAATGGGGAAAAAACACCAATATGAAGCCTTTGGAATTTACCTAACCAAAGCAAAGGTACAGATAAAAGACACTAAATAAAAGCAAATAGGGCTGACATTAACTGGGTATATTCATTGGTTCTTCTAGACTAGGAGTGTTCAGTTTACCTAATTAAGAAATGAATTGCATTTGGTAAAATGTTATTATAAATCTGGTCATATTAAATATTAGAGAAAAACTATTTAGAAGTTGTTTCATTTGATTCAGGGCTCTGTACTTTCTGCTTTACATTTCTAAGTGGAGAACTTTGCAGTGACAAGTAAAATGGTGCCTATTTTTTGGCAAAATGGTGGAAAATATAATTGCAGCACTTTCTGCTGATTTTTTTTTTTTTTTTTTAATGAACTATATTCCAAAGCTGTCTAACATGAAAAGACCAATTGCTCTCAGTGAAGAAAATAGAATGTACTTGGAAGTTGTTTGGGAGATGCTTTGGGTTAAAATAGAGAAGAATTTGTAGGTTTTCTCTGTCTTGGGAACAAAGATATGTTTTAAATATTTTTAATTCCTGGAAGAGAGAGACAAGAGCCTGGATGATGAATTAGTTTTTATCACTCTACACTCATAAATTCAGGTGTAACTTGAAAACAAGTTTCTTGAGACAATATACAGTAATTCTTATTAAGGAAAGGTGATATCTTAATGGAATAAGTGGTTACATTAAGTAAAGATGGAATCATATTTTTGGTAAAGAAGTTGTAACTAATCTCCTTTCTCCTTGTTGCTATCACGCATTTAGTGTTTAGTCACTGCCAGTTGAACAGTGTAGTGAAAAATAGAGATTAATCACCTTCATATTGCAAGGCCTCTCAGGTTTCCTGCTGGCCATCTTGATGTTTGTTAGTAACCTATAATGTTAGTAAGAGATCTGAAAACTTTTTGGTGGAAGCAGTGAGAACAGCAGTGTGTGACAAACCGGGTAACCATGAGTAGCACAAAGCAGCCAGCTCACAGCCAGCAAGTTCAGGAAGGCTCACTTGGGCTTCTTTATAGAGCCTAGAACAACTAGAAAGGCAGAGGGATTGCCAAAAGGATTTCTTATCCTTTTGTCTTTGATGGGCCTAAATTGATTAAACGGAGTAGAAGTGAGTTTTGCTTTTTGTCCTGGTGCTGTTTGAGTTTCAAATAATATATTTCCCAGTAGAAACGTTACTTGTGAAAACCATGCTAATCCTGCCATGGTGCTGGATAGGTTTGTACTGCCCATTAGAAAATTGAATTTTATTGAGTACAGTGAGAGATAGTGGAGGAAAGTCTTAGTAGCAAAAAAGGGCAAGGGTATGCAGCCTCATACACAGATTGAGAATATACAGAATGGGATGGTTTTGCTTGGAGCAAGGCATGCAAATAAAACAATGGTTTGTTCAAAAAAAAAAGAAAGGAAATGAAAATACTCACTTAAATATTTTTGTTGTTGTTCCTTAAAAATATTGGAAAGTGCCTCTGTTTCTTGATGAAATATAAGCAATTCCTAGTTCTGCTTATGCCCTTAAAGAAATATTTTTTATGGAAAGTCTTTGTGGAATACCTTTTATATTTGTTCTCTGTGGTCACAACTTGCTGGGCAGCCTGCCTAACACATCCTGGAAAGGTTAGAAAGACGTGGCCCATAGACATTGTCCTCAGTTCGGTGCTTTCTGTAAGGCATTCTGACATTAAAACAAAGATATCATGGGCAATGAAGGAGAATAATAGTCTGATAATGAGTAAAAGCCAGAACTGCATAAATTGGTTATACCTGAAGGTTTGCCTGCCATATTCCTTATGCCAAGGAATGTGTGTTCCTTTGGGAAAGCTGACATGATATTCTTTCCTTGTGTTTGAATTTGGATCACTTCCCATGAGAGGAAATATTTAAGTTAGGCTCTCTAAATTCTTGGACAAATTTTGAGTTTAAATTTGGAACTAAAATTTCAAGAGATTTGTGGCCCATAATGTCCCTTTCACCACATAGCATCCAGAGCCTTCCAACATTGCCATCAGGGCTACCTCTTAGCTTTCCACATGTATTCACTTTCTCATTTTCTGATGTGACATTGTGGGTAGAATCTGTTACCCTCCCATCTGCTGTTGACCACCACTGGGGCCCAGGCTCATTCCTGAACGTCTTTTACTGTTCTGAAATACATGATTAACAGTGAAGCTGTAAAAATGCTTTGCTGCATTATGTTGCTTTTTTTAATGGAGGTGAGAAAGGGTTAAATTTTTAAAATAAAACACTTCATATGAAAGGAGATATTAAAATTGTAATGCCTCCAGATGCTGACACTGTCAGAGATGCATCCATTCCATTCATCAGTCCTTTAACATAAGGGGTTTTTACTTCTCTATTGAGTAAATGTGGTGCACTTTGTCTGGATGGAATAAAAGTTGAATGTAATGACATGTTTTGCCCAAGCTGATGAACACAAAGGAATTAAATCTGTCACCTGGCTAGGTGGAAATTCCCAGTGTGAGAAGCTCCAGCAGTGAGCCAAACACCTGACTCTTGCATCACCTCCTGTTTGCTCTGATGGAAGGCATATGTTAGCAGGTGAGTGTGGGACAGGGGCTTCCCATCCTGGCCAGCAAACACATCTTGCCAGCTGATATCAATTAGCCTCTTCTGCCTGCCTGGCCCCTCCCCAGTCCGTGCAGGGCACAGAACCTCCCTAGGGACGGAGGTGTTGCCACCATCTCTGACAACCAGAAGCTGGGGAGGGAGGGATGAGCCCTGCAGGCTCGCTGCTTACCCTCAGCTTGCATCAGGCTTTTTGTACTGTGTCTTCCCTTCTGTTGATTAAATTAGTTTGATTAAGCCTAGCACATATGACTATACGCTGCAGTCATACATCCTGGCTGATTGCAATGCCAATATGTGTGTAGTTAAATTCCCTTTTTGCTTTACTTAAGCAGTGTGAAACTTTGACTGAGTTCTATCTTTAATAGCTCTGCAATTTATGTTCATTGACAACGGATGCAAAACAGAATGAAATTCAAATCGTAGTGAGCAGCCTCTCTCAATCTCTGTGCTTAATGAAATAGTTCTTCTCAGGAGTACTAAATATGAAAAACTTGTAGCACAGGAGATGAGTCTACCAATGTATTACGTAGGCTGTGCACACTGCAAGCGAGGTTCTGATCTTTGTGTACAGTCTCCTTTTTGTTTGACAATGCATGTCAATAAGTTTTTACCGCCAATGCCTTCAGTTCTCCTTGAGGTATGCTGTGCTGATGCTGGAGTGTGTGCTTACTTTAAATGCATCTCTGCACTGTTGGCCTCCAGAGTGAGTGGAAAAGTGTAAAGATCAAATGGGTATCATCTGAACATTTTTCATCTAATTCTTGCAAAGCCTGAAACTCCATTGTTGAAGACATTAATGTGGAAGAGTAATCTCCAGCAAAGTCAAAGGCCAAGCTGTTTTTATGTTTCAATACAATGAGCTTCATTCATTTGGAAATTGATGGAAAAATTAAATTAAGCATTTGCATGTACCGTAGATTGATGGAGGTCATGTTTCCAGCTTGCTTTACAATTACTTATGTTGCAGACATTCTCACAAAGCAGATAAATACTGTAGGTAATACTGCCTAGGGCAGATGTGACAAGGGGAGTTACTTGCACGTATCCATAATATTTAAGGTATATTTTTTGATTTTAAAAATGCCAAGAACCAAACCTGGGCCCCAGGAGCAGCCTTGTGCCTCACATAGATTGTCTTTTCATGCAGCTGTTTCTTATGCCTAGGGAAGTCTGGAGGTATTTTGTGCTTACTGAATTACAAGATATTATAGTTTGACCCTGTTTTTTTGTTAATAATTAAAAGGGGAGAGAGTGACAGAACCTAATAACAATGATTGGATTACAAAGATCTTCTTTATGAGTCTTTCCTGTCTTTCTCTCCAAATGCAAAAATTAAGAAGAATCAAATAAAATTGCCAGGAAACAAACTGGATGAAAAGACAAACAAACAATAGAGTTTCTTTACATCTCTGAAGCTGTATATGCGAAGGAGAATATGTGCAAGCAGATATCCTGATTTTCTCTGATTAATTGAATACTCATCTTGTAAGGCTTGAGAAATATGAATTCTGATAGTACTATATATTTTTGTGATGCTGAAATAAGTCTACTTATATCCCGGGTTTTTTGAGGCTTGGGTTAGGAGTACAATTTGAGGTTTGCACTTTAGGAGTACAATTTCACCCTAGCCTCCAATATGCCACCATAAAATATACTGAGGTACAGTCATATATTTAGCCATCTGTATGAGATAGACTGTGCTAGCAAATAATTGCACGTGCCAAAAAATGAAAGCCAATATTTGAAAATCAAACTCTATCTTATTCTGAAGTAATGTTCCATTTGAGTTTTATATTGTGGTACAGTAGCAAGTTAAAATGCTTGCCAACAATTACTTGAAAAAAAAAATATCTGTTTTGCTTAAGGTACCATTGTTGAAGAACTATAAAATAGTGGAGTGAGGGAGAAAGAGGAAAGATCTCAGTGAAGAGACTACTTAATGCAAAATAGAATTCAAAGTAAATGTGTTTACCTGTGATACTCATAGACATGTTAAATGTGTTAAAAACAACTAGAGCAAAATACTTTGGAGTGATAAACCAATGCTGAAAACATGTGTTACAGTATTATTCATTTGTCTAGAGAAAAAAAAGGAAAAAAAAAAGCCTTGAACACATCAGAGTGCTATATGGCTGCCGAACCTAAGGCAGATGGATGCTGGTATGCATTAGATGAATAGGACAAGAAAAAGATTCAAAGATGTTTGTATGTAAGATTCAGGTTGGAACTGACCTAGAATCCCACTGTGCAAGAAAATTATTAAAACATATGCTTAAAATGGTGAAAAAAGACCCCTCACATATGCTTACCATTAGCAATATTATTAACAAATGTTGTTCTCAAATAAGATTAATTTCTAGTATTTGTATACCTTTAATTTTGGTTTCTTGACACTAGAACTTCTTGTCTTTTGGCTTTGAAGAGTTTTCTTATCCAAATCTGCTCCTCATTTACTTACAGACTGCAATCACCATTTCCATTTTAACCTCTTATTCGGGTGCAGATTGAGCTGTACATTAGTGATCATGTAGTATCTTCCAAACTTTCATTATTCTTGAGGCTCTTCCCTTTTCTAATTTATTAACAGCACTTCTGGACTGTGGATATTAAAACTAAAGCCTGTATTCCAATACTAATTACCTTAATGCCAAACTAAGGGACATAAAACTTCTTGATTCCATCTTGCTGTTTGCTCCTTTCAAGCATTTTAGGACCAGGTTCTTGGCAGCAGCATTGTTTAGGATCCATATTTGGCTGAATATGACAATGACACTGAAGGTCTAGTCACAACTTGTGCCCCACAGCCTGCACACATACACACTGTTCCCAGATGAATTGCTTTAATAGCGTCATAAGTATGTTCACTGGGCAGCAGGTTGTTCAGATTCTCTGCAGCTCCAGGAGCAGGGTACAGATTTCAGGGGGCAAAGGGTTTAGAGGGTAAGGATTTCAGCTCTAAGTAAGGTGATTGAGACCTTAAGCTTTAAAAGCTGAAAGTTTTCTGTGCACTAAGTCAAGGTGATGTTACACTGCCTCTGTGCCAGTAACTACCTAATTAGCACGCATTGTTACTGTTAGTTACTCCCCTCCCGCTCCATTTCGGGCCAGTTCGGCCGCATAGTGGTGCCTCAAAACACCACGAGGGAGCTTTGAAACAACACCCCATCAGCAAACACCTCAGCTGCCATTTCTACTACAAGTGAAGGAAGCAAATGTTGCTTAAGAAATAAAATAACACAACACTGTAGGAAACATTATGCAAATTGACTTAAGCTCCATGCACTCCCAAGGATTTCCTGGTTTGTCTTCCAAGAATGAAGCAGATGCTTCTTGTGAATGTGTTTCCCTTCCTTGTTTTCTCTGAGGTGAAGTCTTAGCTTTAAATCCTAAATTAGGATGATTAACTGTGTCTCAAACTTCATTTAAACGAGAGATTCTTTTTAAAGGATATTTAATAATATTCTTATTATTGACTCTCGTGGAATATTTCACACTGTGACTGCTGTTACTGTAACTTGTCTCCTGTACCCCATGCCTTAAGTCTTTAAAGATAGAGACTAAAGACTTTCCCGAAAGATCTGGTGTTTTCTGCAATGACAGACTGCAAAAATAAACTGCAGATTCATGAGTAGGTGTCATCAAATGCATTTAGACTGCTTTGTGGAAACTTCGTCTCGTTTGCTCCCTGTCTGATAGTCTTCCAGCCCTACAGAGGGGCAGTGTGTCTGCATAAACCATTGAGCACCATGCACTAAAAGCAGCTGGAGAGCTGAACTCCTACACACTTGGCTCCTGCCTTTTGTGAGATTTGACTTTAATAGTAACTCAAATAAAGAATGCAAGCCTTTGTTGTCTCTGGACATGAAGTCTTGTTGCAGAACTCTTCCACAAGCAGAAATACCTGACACCCTTCTTGTCCTGAGTTATGGTAGAAGGTATAATCTTTCAAAGAAAACAGAACTGGAAATGGCCAGAATCTTTTTGCAAGGTCTTTATTCCTGATATGAGTTTGCATTCACAGTACTTTGGTTCTGCTTTTAAAAGTGTGACAATTTTCATGAGGAAATAGAAAGCTGGACAGAACTGTCCATGAACTTACTTTCAGTTTATGTTATTTTATTATATAATCTAAGCTACATGATTAAAGGCAGTATGTGTTATTGCTATTTTGTATTTGGCAGTGGCTCAGAACAAACACAGCACAACTTGAAAATACAGTTTTATGGGTTTGTTATTTTCAGAAAGTGACAAAACTTGCATCTCAAAAGTTCAGCCTCTATATTAGTGGATGCTTTTTGAAAAACAGTGAGATCTTTGTATGATATTTCAGAAACCTTAAAAAGGCCGGGGGGGAGTGATAAGGCATGGAGGGTATACTCATAAGTATATAACTAGGCAGTTACAAAATGGACAAAGTCAAAGAAAACATATTTGTAATCATAAATTCTAAAAAGCCAAAGGAAAAATAGATTTAGATATGTGTTAATGAAGAATCAAAGTCACTGTATCTGGATATATAGCATTTTGTTTAATTCTCCCAATATGCTGAAAAGGTAGAATAGAACAAGAATATTATTGCTAGTATTCTTGGGCCTTTTCCAGATACAAATCTAGGTAGCACTGCGCTTTTGTCTCCTTTAGAGAAATACAATCCTGGAGCCAATTACTCAGAATTTTGATGTAAGCTAATGTAGAAGAGAACAAAATGTGACCCGCAATGTAAGCCAAACGATACTTTAAAATAGCCTAAATTTGGTAAAACCATGCTGTCTTTCATCTCCTACATTATTAGCATTACAATCATAGGGTTTTCTCATATGCTATACACAATTGGAAATTTCTAGCTGGATCTGGCTTTAATTTATTGTTATTTAACTTACCCATATCTACAGGTGACTCTGAATTTGGCCATTCTGTGTTGTTTTTACTTCAATAGCTGTTTTTCTTATTTTTTCTTTAAATGGACCAAAAGATAAAAATCCCAGTTTCCCACTTAGCACTTTCAAGTCTCAAATTCCCTTTCTCTGTTTCTGTGTTACTGACTGGAGTTTTTCAAATCATTCTCTCTGCCTTATCACTTTGTTGCCTTTAAATACAGAAGAGCCAGTGATCTTTTTTTCCCTTTGACTCATATGTGAAGGCTCTGGGGACAACTGAGGAAATTATGCTGGCAGCTTAATACAGATCCATCAGTAAGTCTTGGTATTGATAGTATGCATGGAATGAGTCTATTAAAAAGTCAAAGAATAGCATTTATGAAAATACAGCATTTACAGCAATATTTTGCCTTAGCATCAACCAAGAAATATATTCATGTAGAACGACATAACATTCAGTGGAGTGGAAAATAGTTTATGTAAAATTGTCCTGACTATGAAATTGTATAAATACGCAGGAAAAAAGGAGATATTTTTAAAGGTAAGAAACAAAGCTGTTCTGTTGCTTCATGAAAAGGCTTTTAAGTGTGATAAAAATTACTTTAGACAGCTAAGCAAAAAAGCTAATTCACAGGAATTACCAAAGAAAACAAGTCATAGGCACTGTGAAGAGAGGTTGCATTAAGGTCAGGACCTCATAAATGATCATGACAGAAAATCGTATGCTCTTTTTGTCTGACCTGCATGAAATATCCATGTCTGCCCTAACTCATAAATGATATTAGGTCTGCAGTCTGACTCATTCATAAGCCAGTCTCTGATAATCCTCTGATGGATGGTCATGATTCCCAGTGATGAGAAGATATTTTTAGTCTGGTGTTTTGGGTACTCCTCATGCAGATAATTTCTTCCCACGGAAACAAGGGAGTGCAACAAGACAAAACTCTTCAGTGAATGGGTTTGATTCCTGCCCAAATCTTTCATCCCCTGGGGATGTGTGGGAGGCCAGAGATGTCTTTCAAGCCTGAATTCCCACTGTTTATCCCAGTGCCATTGGAACTGTGGCTCTGAGGTTCTCGTCAGCTGTTGCCATTGGTCTTCAGGAACATAAAAAAGAAGATATAGAGTAGTTAATGCAGCCTCAGGCTTAGGCTGTGTGGTTGTCAGCTCTATTCACTTGCTTTTCCCTTTTGACTGGGCCTGGAGCCAGATCCCCAGACTTTCATCTCTAAAGAGATGGTGCTGGAAGGGCATGGATGCAAGTGTATAGGATTATGCACTCAATTACTTGTAGCCAGATGGTTTCTGTGAACCACAAAATCCCTTCCAAAAGGAGGGAGGGAAAGGTGGGTGTGTTTTCTTCTTTTTTTTTTTTTTAAGCATCTCTTCTTATCAAAGATCATTGCTTTATATTTGTAACTATAATACAGTGGTCTCCAAAGAGATTTTTACCTTAACAAAAACCACAAACAAACAAAACCTGAAATCATACCTCTATCTTTCTAACTGTTCAAATTCTGTGGTCTACTACAAAAGATACAACTGTCAGGAGGTTCTGAGTTCCAGCATTATGCAGTTTGCATGCCCTGTTTTTCACTGGCCTTTACCATGCATAGTTTACAGTAGGTAATTTTACTTGGAAATGCTGGTTAGCTTAGTGTGGAGCCAGCTTTCCAAAGTTTAGGGCAGGATCCTGTGATTTTATACAAAAGGCATTGTAAATCTCTTTCTGGGTTTGAAAACAAACCCAAAAAGCTCTTTGAACTTGAAACCCATAGAAACTGCTTTTTCCTTGAGTATCAGCCATATGGAGAGGAGGGTGTTCTACTGAGGTCTTGTCTACTTTGTCCTAAATCTTTCTTTGTTGCGTGAACTTTTGCATGTGTTCTGTTACCGCATAAGTTTGTTGGGTATTTGACCTCTGACTTCTTTGAGTTACACAAGCACAGAGTCCAAATTATTCCTCAGTAGAGTTAATTTTACAATGTTCTGATTATCTCAGAAGGTTATATTAAGCTCCAGAAATACCACCTCACATTGGTGTTTTCTTTTTGACCAATATGTGGGAAATCAGAGGCGCTTAGTCTGAGTTTAGGTAAGTTATCTGTGTATCTTGGAAATCTTCAGTGGCTGCCTTTGATTTCACTGTTTTCCTCTAAACTTTGCAGTTTCTTATGCTGGCTAAAAGAGAATTACCTGTACAGACACCAAATATCTGGGCTAAATGTGAAAAAGGCTTGACGGATCAGCAATGAGTCTTGCTCAAATGGTGGATTTGCTGACAAATACTTACTTAGTTTTTGGTGGAGAAATAGAGTGCTTAGTGAAGCTTACAAGCTTTTTATTCTGAATTCTGCAATCTTGATACAGGAAAATTACCTTGCATGAGCTTATCTTTGGGTGCATTTAATAACAGGACTCAGAGGTGGCTGTCACATTACATTGAAGTGGTTTTATATTCAGGTAGTGGCCAAGCTTTTGAACGCCTGGACATAATCTCTGTTTTAAACCATGCACTGCAGCCACCAGGACTGAATGATTCAGCAGCCAGCCCATTTAATTTTATTTTTAGTTTTAATTTGAGACAATATCATCTCTTAAAACAGAGCTGTATCATACTGCTTTAAATGGTGCACACCAAGTATTTCAATCCAAGAAATCTTCTGTAAAATGTAATGATTCTGTACTGGCAGCTTAAGCAAACGGATGGGAAAGTGGACTCATTGTCTGTGCCCACATGGCACCAACTTTCATGTCATAAGAAGTACGATTGTAACTTAAAATCTGCCTCCAGTGAATGCACATTCTTTGCATGCCACTCCTGGATGCGGAGTGCAAAGTAATTTTTTTTCTTAGACACTGAATAGGCTTTTATAGATATAATTTCCTTCATTGTGCATACTTTGTGGATCTAACATTATTACATTAATCCAAACATTATTGTGCCTAACAGTGCAAAGAAAATACAAAATTCTCTTCCCACTTATCCTCATCAGTATGGTCAAATGAGAGCAATGGCTGAGTTATATACAAACAATTGAGATTTTTCTTTCCTTTCAAAGGTCTCAAGCCAAAGGCAGTTTTAGTGAAGCAGGTGTGCCAGTTGGTAGAGAAAGGGATTTTTTTTTGTCTTTGTTTTGTTTGTTTCCTAGAGGTTTTTCATAGGTTGAGGGGGAAACCAAATTGGTTGGTTGGTTAGAGGCAGCTGAGAAGGAACAAGTGAAAATAAAAGCATGACAGCTGTTTTGTTTTTCTTGGAAAATAAGAGTAAGAGGCCTGCTTACACCCTCAAAAATGATGTGATGGGACTGGGTTGAAGTATTTAGAGTGAACACAATGCAGCCATCCTTGGGAGCAGGATGAATGATGTTGTAGGAATCAAGGTGTCCCCACAAATTGATTACATAAAATTTTCTGTAGAAGGGAGGGTGGGGAATGGAATCAGATCAATAATGCTGTTAGGATCTGACTTTTCAGAGCTGCTCAGCACTCTTGAGTTTGTACTGGTCCCACAGAAACCATGTTCTTCATTTGGTAGCTGGGGCACGTGGGAACATTTTCCTGCTCTCTATCATTTACAAACCCACAGACTAATTACGATGACTGCAAGGAACCTGTTAGGTGATGAGTAACCAAAGGTTTGAAATAGTATGGAGAAATATGAAACAACCAGGAGAAAAATGCTGTCCATACAGAAAAACTGGTATTTACGGGATGTATAGAAATTTGTCCCCAGAGAAAAGCTAAGACTGATTCACTCTTCCTTTAACCTTCTCTGCTGAACACAAAAAGCTTATGGTACAAACAGATTGGGAATTAATTGGTGTAATTAACATTTTGTGATTATAATGACTTCTAGTCAATACTTTATGCAAATAGCTGTATTGATGTGCTGAAAAACGGGTGCCAGTTGTATTTGGATGGGAAAAAATACAACCCACTTTAAAGTCCTAATGAAATTCAAACTTTACAGCTCAGGTAAAGTCCTGACCACATCTTTTTCAAGGTAAAAGGAAGACCCTTTAGTGACCTATTTAATTAAAATTACTCTGATACAGCTGCTGACTAAACCTGATGAAATGAGGTGGCTGGAGGATGAAGCACATTCTCCTGCTGACTGTTCCCTCTGTTAAAACACTGTATTTTATCATGTTAACAAAGCAAACAGACACCGTCCTGATCTGAGCTCACAGCAGTGAAACCTCTTCCTGTGGTAGGAGTAGTGTAGGGACTTGGTTCAGATGTCAAAGAAGTGAATGGGATATCAAGCAGCTTTTCAAGGCCAGGAGGAAAGGGACAGAAGTCTTTTTTTAGATGAGTGAAGGGAATCTGACTTCTTTCTCTGTCTCTAGAAACCACCTTCAAATTGTTCCTCAGTTTTTTTCCTTTCTGAAGTTGTATTTAGAATGGGTACTTCAGTCATCACAAAAGGTTGGATAGGAGCTGCCAGTGTTCCCACACTCCTAACTTCAACTTTGTGGTAAATGATACCTTTAACACACCTTATTTGCCAGTGGTTCCATTTCTTTTCTCTTTTGAACGAGAATTGGGTATGGGGTGGCATAAAAATGCAGTCACTGCTTAAGTGAAATACCTCCTGAATCATCTATTTGGGTAAATGATGGAATTAAAAAAAGAAATCTCTGACCCTTGGTGTTCAGAAGCAGCAGGAGTGCATTTGAAATTGTGATTTGTACCCCTTCAGATGTAAGGAGGCCTGAAATGTTGTGGAATTAGTTCTTTGCCATAAGAGATCAACAGGCTTTTACGGTGGGACTTGATGATCTTAAGGTTTTTTTCCAATCTAAATGATTATAAGAACTATATTTCAGGCCTTCTGTTTGGGTGTTCATGGATCTCTCCTCACAGAGGACAAGAGGCCAACAGTGACAGGCCTTTCTCAATGCAGTCTGATGACTGTGACAGGTCAGCATTTACATATCTTGGAAAATACTATGTTGGGAAGACCATATAATTGTCTTTTGTGATATGGCTACACTTGATCAACAGAGAAGAAAACTGTGACAAAATAAATGAACAAGTATTTTACACATACAATGTTGGTCTTGTTTTTAGAGATGGAATAAAAATGCTTTTTGTTTTGGATTTTGTGTTCCCAAAGGAAAAGGCACCCTCCTGTTGGGAATGCTCGAAGAGTTGCTGGGGTTTGTCAATAATGTGATGTTGATTTTGTAAAACTTTTGCAAGCCTTTTGGCGAGTCATAAGGAAGTATTAAACTTTTCAAGAGAGCCTGATAAGCAAACTCCCTTAGTGCTCAAAGAGGAGGCAGTTCATGCCAGGTATTGGCCAAAAATAGCTGTTGGGATTTCACACAGTTAAGCATGTGTCTCATCAGCATTCTGCAGCACTGCCAAGGTTTGCTATAGCATGAAGGAGAAAGAAACAAAGAAACATAAGGAGAAGGGGGGGAAAGGAAGCTAATGAGAAGAAAAATTGCTTTTTAGCTGTTCATTGCAACTATTTTGGTTTCCCAGCGAACCTGAACAGCATCTTAGGTGATAATGTGGGGAAGATAGCATTTTTGGCACCTGTGCAGGACGCATTTGCAGTTTGGGCACTCTGGAAAGAACTAGTTTAAGTGTTTTGCTGAAATGTAAGAGAATGGAATTTCTGTACTTTCCCAATATCTTGCTGAATCGGGACCTTAGTCTGATTTCAGTGGTAAAAGTGCCCCCAAAAATTGTGGGTTTTCAACTTGGACTGGCATGGACCACACTCCCTTATTAATGAAGGGTTCACATTTCATGTGTGCATAAGTATCTGTTTAACTGCCCTGGGAGTATAAAGGGACCTTGAAGTGACTGTAAATGCCACATGGTACAAGACTTTCTTCTTAAATGACAATCAAATAAATGGTAATTCTGTTTGTATGATTTGGTGGGGTTTTTTCAGGACTGGACAGCATAAAGTGTAGTTGCTTGAGAGAGTTATTCGAAGGAAGTTTGAGAAGACTCCTGCTTGGGTCTGCCTTTGTGTGATAATTGCTTTCACTGGGTCATTTAGAATAGCAGATAGCTACTCTTCCTCTGAAGAGCTCCCCTGTCCTTTGCAGACGACAGTTCTCTCCCTGATTTTCTGGGGCTGACAGAAAGACTGCTGAAATCAAGGTGTTAAACTCCAATCATCAGAAAGATGCCGAGGTGTGTGTTTGTCACACCTTTGGAAGATGTCAAGCTGGGAGGTTCAGAATGTCACTTAGCAGGACATGGGTGGCAGCCACACAGCCACTCTCTTCTTCCTAAGGAAGCAATCCCTGTGAGTTTTTCTCTGTGTAGCTACAGCTTTTTCTACACACCTGCTCTCTCACACTACATGTTCTACCAATAAATTTTGAACTAATAGGTTTAGAGGCACAGTGGTCTCAAAACATTAAGTTAGATATTTCATGGAAACAAGCATTGCTGGTGCCCTACTATGCACCAAGACCAGTCTGCCATGTAATCCTCATCACATCATCAAGACTCTTTATGACCTTTAGGAAAAACTTGTTTGGTATATGACCTAAATGAGCAGGATACAAATGTTTGGGAACATTATTTGACCTCCTGTTTCCAGAACTGCTTGTCTGTAGGCACTGGAAATGTTTTGCTGCTTATTGCAGGAAGAATAAATTAATTTTCTGGCTTTCCTGGGTTGTAAAGGTCCTTCACAGCTACAGCTTTGATGTTTGCTATCACACTATGTCCTTGAGTGATGGTAATACAAGTCCTAAAGTTTTGTCTGCACTTATGGTTTAAGAAGGATCTGACTGAAAACAAGATTTACAGGTTTTAAAGCATGTATGCAAAAATTCAGTTGCTCAAGGGGCTCTTCTGCTTTGTCCTCAGCCCAGCATAAATTGTCAGGAAAGATGGGATTCAACTGAAGGCTCTAACGTTTCAGCTTTGTTGAAAGGGGAAGTACAAAAAGCTTAAAAACCTTTTCTGGGGATGCCTTTGATATGGCTAAGGAAGTAGAGACTGCTCTGTATCTACCTGTATTCTACTTCTGAAAAAGATGAAATGAAATATTTCTACCCTTTGTACCTGTAACAGACACAAAACTGAAATCTAGGGAGTCTCTATGGGCTTCAGGAATATTCTTCAGTCCATTTACCAGCTTAGCCTCTTGTTTGCTTTCAGACTTGCTTTGTATTTGACTGAAAAAGAAAGGTGACTTAAAATCAAAATACTTTAAATACTGTGCCTCAGTAACTTGCTGTGTGCATGTTGTGTGCTACTTCACTTCCAGAGGATTATGGCCACATGAAGGCAAGCTGGAGTTTCTGCTGGGTTGTGTCTTGAAATATCTTTACTTTCTGTAATACTTTTGACCACCAAGTGACTTTTTCCTAGCATCCCTTCTGCTTTGTCTTTAATGTGGAAGCATGTAGTAAATAATCTGAAGACAGGGCTGAGAGTGGGGCTTCTAAGCCGTTTTAGTACTTTTGATGTCTCTAAAACAATGCTGTTAGGCTCCTATTTATTCCTGCAACGCTTATCTGTGCTGTCCTCAGAGTCAGTCTAGAAATAATAGGCATATTAATGGCATCAACACCTTCCCAAATAAATTAATCCCCTTGAATTCTCTTGAGAGGAGGCAAAAAGGAGGGGAAGAAGAGGAAACTTAAAAATAGATCCTTGAAAAGAATTCTTTTGAGACCACAAGATGAGAAAAACTTGACAAACTGTCCAAACATAGAGTATTTTGCAGCCTCTAGATAGATGTCAGGCTGGGACGTGGTACTTGTGGGGATGAAACTGGGATTGTGAGTGGGCATTTAGCAGACAGAATAGAGGGTTTCTTGGGACCTGGTACAGGGCTCAAAGGAACAAATCAAAGCAGTTGGCCAGAACAAGGTGTTTCAGAGAAATTACATGTTTGTGTTCTGTGAACCTTTGTTTCACTGATCTGCAAAGCTGAGAGGAACCACCAGGCATTGCAATGGAGACAAACATGCAGGGGAAGCAGCATTTGGGAAACCTAAAATCTGATGTTACTTTTAGATTCCTCATGGGTTGTAACCAGGCAAATCCTTACTTCTGCTTTTTTGTTCTGTGGCCTTAAATTGCAATAGCAGTCATGAAAACTTCACAGTTCACTTTATGGTGAAGATTCTTTTATTTGTCTTTAATTGGGCTCAGAAATAATTGTGATTAAATCGCTTTTATTCTACTGTGAACCTCTGTCTCCATTTGTCTCTAAGAACTTCTCTTTGCATCTGTCTTCCTATACTGGTGCAGCTGGGCTGAGTGCATTTTTCCTTTCCTCTTTTCTGATGAGTGAGGATGAGAACAGGCATTTGGCTGTTGGTGCCATTTGGCATCCTTGGTGGCAGTCCTGCTGCTGCACAGGATCCTCCTTCCACTTTTACATGTTTGTTGCCTACCTCATGTCAACCCGATGTTTAAAAAATCTCAGACCTCATCCTCGCTCCTCAGAACAAGAGTAGTCACTGCATCTTTGAAGGAGTTTCAGTGGCCTGAAGAAGAGATTTTTAAGAAGGCTTGGGTTTGTTTGCACCTTACACGGTATAAAATGAGGACGGGCAGTTATAGCAAAATTTATGACTTTATAAATATTTGACCACGTAATGAAGACGCTACTCTGTTTCATTAACTAAAGGTGTGTGGGACAGCTGTCTTCTTGATGCTCCATCTCCACTAGCAAAATATGCTTTGAAATGTCGAAATTTATTCAAAGTTTCCAAGTGGTTTTGTCCATTGCCTTGTTCTACAGTGGCAGTTAAAGTCCTGAAATAGTTTAAAAAAGAGCAACAACAGACAATATATTTTTTTTCTTTCTTCTTAAGTTTTTAGTAAATTGTTGTGTGTTTTTCTTTTTGTAACAAATATGTGAACAGATCAGCGATGATTAAATACTAAAGTCTGCTTTAGAGAAAAAGAACATTAATATGGTGGACTGTTTTAGAAAAGGATATCTTCTGATTGATAATGAAATCAGACAATGCAAATCAAGTGAAAAAGAATTAGAGCTGATGCCTGGCAGACTAGTTGTTTACAAGACTCTTCTGTGTGCTCTAATGTGTGGAGTATTTTTGCCAAGACTTACTAAATGATGAAATGATGCTGCAATTAGTATTAAGACTGGCAAGGACATTTGTTAGAAATCTGCTATTTCTTCTCCAAAACATAATCAATTAAAAAAAGGCCTTTGAAAATAATGAGAACAAATGGGAAGTCAGGAAGTAGCCAAATAATCGCTTGGCTGGTTCTGTTTAGAGAAACCGGAAAATTTTTCCCAGTCACAATTAAAAATTAAATTACACAAATTGCATCCTCTGTCCTGCAAGTTCATGGGGTGGATCTGTCTGAAAGAGAGAAATAACTGTAAAACTGCCTACTTCTCTGCAGGAGGGAAGCTAATAGAGGTCAGGTTTAACCTTCCCTATAACCAAAATCAACATATTCTGAAAAAAATGATTAAAACCCATTTACTGCTCTAACTATTCGCTATCTCCAAGTGAGATCCTTAGAGCTAGCTGGTGATTCTAAAACTAATCACAGACCCAATTATATGCTTATAAATATCATTATCAAATTATTGATTTGCATGGCCCAAGCACACAAAACATCAACCTGGATTAATGTCTTATTGTTCCAGGGATAGTATGAGTAGAATGAAAAAGGCACAGCCCAGTAAATATTACAGTCTGAAAAGGGAAATATGATACCCCAGGTAAGTAGAGCAAAACTCTGAAAGAAACCAGGTGGCTGAAGAGAACCTAGATGAGTTGTTAGATCTGGTTTGGTGTTTGTTTGGTTTCTTTTTTGGTGTGATTGGATACTGAGGCTGAGGGTTCCACTGGCACATCGTTCCCTGCTTCCGGGTCACACGGCCTCCCTTACGGATTGAGCAGCCTCACTGTCAGTAACGAACTTTTGAGATGTCCTCACAAGCTCTTCTGAGAAAAACAGACCCTCAGTTTTCTGTAAAACCTAAAAGTTTGAATAATTAGTCCAGAGTTTGAAGTCATGTTCTGGAAAGAAAAAAAAAAAAAAAAACCAAATGAGCCCCCTACCTCCTGCCCTGCAATTCTTATACCTAGACACCAAAAACTGGAGAAGATTCAACTAACTTTGGGAAACCAGACTTGAACCGAATTGTCTATTGTAAAAATGGGAGTCTAGAGCATTTAAAAATGAGACTTCTTAAAGCTCTTTAATTCCATTCCTACTAAACTTATATGCAAAGCTTTTGAGGCTAGGATGACTGACAACGAGATGGATTATTCCGTTCACACAGTATAATAGTAATTAAATGTACAGTGAAAGCCTTTACAAGATTCTGCCAAAATTACTGAAATTATGTTGAGCCAAACTCATGACTAGCGCAACTCCATCTGTGTCGGTGTTCCTGCTACATCTAAGCACGGAGAGATGATGAGTCATAAGGAAAAGCATATTTTCAAGGAAAGAGAGGGAAAATGGGTAATTGTAGTACAAATACGAAGCAAGTTTCTAAAATTGTGTTTGACAAAAGACAGTGTTCTTTGATATTTTCCCAGCTGGTTAAAATTTAACTAGTTTCAGGAGAGAGCATACAGAGTCTGGTCAGAACTAGTGTAGGGAGGGGAAGCTTTTCATAAAGAATTGCTAACAAATGGGATTCAACACTCAAGAGGCTCAGATGGCCTATTAATTCTGGTCCTGGCTTTCTTCCAAAACAACTGTGCTTCTCTTAATTCATGGCTAATTTCTATCAGAGATACCAAGAGACCATTCCTTTTTTTTTCAACAGGAAGCATCCACATTGCTTAAATGGATTTGAGCGAGGGGCTTTAGCCAGCAGACATTGATTGGCTTCTCTCTGGGGCCCGGTGGAGGCCCGACGGGTTCTGCTTTGACACAGGCAGCAAATGAAATACGACCTCCTGTAAACGGGCCTGAGCTTTTGGGCCTTTGTGGAATCCAGGAGCTAAGGACCTTTTCAATCCCTTTTAATTAATGAAGTGATTTGACTTGACTGAGATTACACTTGCAATAATGAATTAAAAAGTAATAAAAAGAAATCTCTTAACAAATATGCAACAGGGAATGAGGACCAAATTCAGTGCCTATCTGATCCCCACTGTATATCTCATTTCTGTGTGCAGTTCAGATCGATAGTTTCAAAAGGGAGGCTCTTATTTTCCAAGAACTGACATCTGCATGCTTCATTTTTTTCAAGTACTTTTGTATAGAAGATTAAAATTATGATGATCTCATATGCCTGGATGATTAGTCCTTGCTTATCTCTAATGTGCTAAATCTCTCTGTTCCTCAGGACTCTTGACATCTTATCCCAGCCACCTTTGTGTTGTACTTTTCTCCTGTGGTATGGCAGGCTTTTAGCCACATTTTTCTCCATACCAGTGACCAATGGTCATTGTGTATATTTTGTAATGGGAATGCAGTCACCCAACAGTCCCTTCTGACAGGCACACAGTGAGTGTGAATCTGTGCCCAGCCCGATTTAAATGATTCCCTTCTGTATTATGCCTGAACTCATGGTTGCATTTCCCCCCTCACACCCTTTTCATTGTACTATAAAGTGGCATGATGTAGCAATGCTCCTAAATTTTCTTAGAGAACATCACATTCTGACTCTGGTGGATGTGTCATAATTTTGGAGATGCAAATCACTGTCACTTGCTTTTTTTCCAGTCCGTTTTGAGTTCAGGTGTGATTTAACTCAGTGCAAGTCTAGAAAAGTTTCACAGTAATAGCTTGGGGCCGTTCCGATCCAAGAACTGTGGCTTAGACTTCTCCCTGATGTCAGGTTTCAAGTGTCCAAAAGGTCTTTCTTACCACCTGAGAGGGTGCTTCATTTAAACACTCAAATCAAAGCAGTTGCTGAAATGGAAGGAAAATATAGGTTGATGGAATAAATGGATCAAAGCCTTTGTATTCTTGGCTGAACTTGCAATATCTAGGGGCTTTCAAGAATATCAAGTGTATTTAAGTGCATAGATGAGATTAGCTAAGAAGAATCATGGGGAAAACTTCATTCCCCAAGAGTTAAATTTGTACATTTGCATTGTGTGTTTGTTCATGGACATGCACAAAATACTGTGTATGAGCACATCACAGTGCAGTGTGTCACACAGAGGGATCTTGGAGCCTTCCCCTCACTGGATTTCCACTGTGTGGGGACTGCAAGGCCACCGTAGTAATCAATCTGCTTTATTATATTATAGGATGTGCTTGAAGTTCAGTGAACTCAGTTTTTTTTCTTCTTATCACAACCAGTTATCTTCCTCTGCTACAGCATAGTTTTATTCCATTTAAATTCTTCTTTTGTCTATTGTCTATGGGAGCCACTCTATTTTTTTTCTGCTGTAAAAAGAAGAGCCATCAATATAAGGTTGAAGTAGAAAACTTGTCAGATTTCTAAAAATTGTTTTATCATTTGACAGACTAGAGCAAAACAGTACAGATGTCATAAAGGCCTTATGTATGATCCACTGGGAGCTCATTAAAAAGCAGTTAGATAGTATTAGGTTTTTAGGATGAGAAGGATCTTGACATGTAGAAGAGGAGGATTTAGAGTGGTAAGCACTGAGCAGTAATGTAGCAATTGGTTAAATAACAAAGCATAATTTCTATTACCACTTTAGTTTTCAGCATTTACACCTTGGTTAAGATGTCACTTAATTACACAAATCTTTAAGAAATATCTCCTTAATTGCTAATGTAGTGGGAGAATCCAAGAGAGGTGGTTGTCATCTACTTTAATCTGTTATCTATTGCTTGAAAATAAGTGACTTAAAATTAAACCCCCCTGCCCTCTGGAGAAGTTTCCTTGCAGGTTTAAGTTTGGAACTACAATAGTTTTAAATGCGTGTGTAGACTTTTAGACTAATTGGAAATTAGAAGTCATGAGTGAGTGAAGGAACAGCTGTTTCTAATAAATGTGATTTTATTGGCCCGGGATACCCCGAAAGAACCACCCATGGTTTATAAGGAGTTAAACCTACCAGACGCAGGGTGCGTAACTACATTTTCCTTTGAAACTTCCTGCCGGTACTTTTAAGCCAACACTACCCATTTGGCGAGTATGCTCCGGGAAGATTTAGTAACTGTCTTATTTTCACCATTATTCTACACTACCTGCTGCAGCTCAGAGCTTGTATTACTGCGGAGAGCGCAACGCGGCAAAGGCGGACGGCTGCGGGGAGGCTGTGAGGAGGGGGAGGGATGGGTCCCACTCCTTCGGGATGTGCGGGGCAGGGTCCCAGGCCCTCGGGGTTGGCGGGGCTGCCGGAACCCGCACCCGAGGGCGAGCGTGGGGTTCCCGGCGGGTCCGGGCCCGTGCGGTGGTGGCGCGGCACCAGGTGGCAGCAGCGCACCGGGGATGCGGAGCCGCACCGGGGATGCGCGGGTCACCGAAGGGAAGTTCGAGCGTGGATGGAAAGCATCTCCATCACGGAGATGCCGTCAGTGAGGGTGGTTGGAATGGTCTTGGTCGTGTGGGAATTAGTGCAGGAAGAGAAGGCAAAGGAATATGTTGATGTCTCAACTTAGAGCTGCCCAAGTCTGATAGCTTTATTAAGCTTCTGCTTATAGCTGTATGGGGGGTGACTAAAAGAAGAAAATCACCTAGGAGGTATGTCTGTAGGAGGTGGCAAGTTGGCTGGAGCACAAGAGGATGGAAGTTGGCCATAAGTTACAGATATAAACACATACACGTTTATTTGCATGTGATGGTGGTACCTCAGTTTAGTTATCTTAACGTCCCTGTGCCATGAATGTACTGTAAAGTAGGTATGTGTTCATTTTCTGTAGGTGAGTCTACTGGATTTGGTTTTCAGAAACAGTTTGAATTAACTGGAAAATATCCTCGAGAATAGAGATACCAAGAAGGAGGGGAAAGAAATAAGAGATGTATTTATTTGGCAAAATGTGAAAAGGTCACTGTGGTTGGCTGTCCACCAAAGAAGGCAGTGATAGCAGGAAGTTTTCTTAAACTTTGAATACAATCAAATAGGAAATGGAGGAATGATACTTGGGAAGGTATGGGAGTGAGACCATATTCAAACACCTTATCAATAGGTAGGCAATCTAGATATGAGGAAAAGACTGTTTAAAATAATGTAGAAGGAAAGATTCAGGAGGAACACAATGGATGAGTAAAAATTATTTTCTCTTCCAGAATTTGGGAGCAGTAGGAGGAAGAGGGCTATGAGGCAGGAACAAACTTTATGGAATGGTAAAAACTTCAGTGTAATGGAAAGGAAGATTATATGGAAAAGAGAGTTGAAGGATTATGCTGAGAATGAGAAAGGGCCAAGAGATAACTGAGATCTCTTTCAGGAGAGATGGAAAAGCAGCAGAAAGAACTGGAGAGGGCCACCCTCAAATTTAAGATATATCCCATCCTCATCAGTAGATTGGCAGGTGAATTGCAGAGAGCACAGAGAACCTGGCAGAGTCCGACATTTGGAAATTAAGTTCCTTGTTGGAAATATGTGCGTATTATTTTCTAATGTGGAAACTTGGGGCTCTGTGACCCATTTACCCCCAGTTTCCCTTAAATCAACTCCTTGGGTGTCACTAGTTTGATATTGTATCTGAGATTTATTGGTGAGATTTGTGCTGTGCTGCCATACTCCCGTTCCAATGTGTGCTGTGTTCCCTGGCAGTACTCATTTCTGTGATCCCTCCAAAGTCCTATGAGGAGGTGATGACAATATTTCATAACTTTCCCTCCGTGGATCCAAAAGTGCTTTATGATAGCTGTCAGCATCCTGATTCTCCCTGTGTAAACACAGATTCTGTACCAAGGATTAGAGGGGGACATGAAAGACAGGTCCATTTAGTCACTTTGCAGCATGGTGGTCTGCATGTACAGAAATCCCTCTGGGAAAATTTCTGGCTGGGTGTTTGCCAGAACTTGCACCCAAGAAAAGATGTCCATGCTATCCCTGGGCTCTGTTCCCCTTCCCTAATGGAGACAGCTTCCCAGGCTGTGCAGCTGGGATCTTGCCTGGCACACCTGTCTTTGCGTGACCTGTGTGGATTCAGATTATGCGTGTTTGCTTTGATTGGAAAATTAAAAAAAAATAGTAGAAATTCAGAAAAGCATAATTTCAGAAAACAGTGTATCAGCCTAAATGCACTACTAGGTCACAGTGTTTAATGCAGCATTTACCTGTGGCAGTATTTACATTATGTTGCTTCTTCCCTGCCTGTGCTGTGTGATCCTCTCAGCACATTGCCCTCTAGTATTGTCTAAATAAATACAAGACGAGTCAGCTATAGAAATTGAGTTATTTTTACTATTTTCATGTAATAACTGTGTGCCCTGCAGGCCTAGTGCTGGCAAAATACCACAGATTTGTCATTTGGAAGCAGAAATTTCTGTATAATATCCCAAATAGAATTTTGGTCCCCTCTGCTGCACTGAATTTGTTATTGTTGCATGTTTTCCTGGTGTTTCTAATGAGCTGTTAATGAGCTGCTAACTATGTATGTAAATTAAATGGGGTTACACTTTGAAAGGTTATCAGGAAATAAAATGCCATATAATACTTCAAAGTGATATAAAATAAATTAGTGTATTTAATTTTGCTGGCACAAAGCTGATATTTAATAACCTATGTCCTCAATTCTTCTAAATGATGTTAATTTAAAACATTTTCAATCTGTACCCCGAGTGACATAGCAAACAAGTTCTTTCATTCTCCCTTCATCAGAAGATATATCTGTAGTGTAGGTGTGGGTTCCTCTGTGCCTCAACTGAATGATCAAGTTATTAAAGATAATTTGAGACCAGTGAAGCTTAATGTAAATATTTTTGTTATGATTTAATAGAGCAGCTTAAGGATGTGGCAGTGGTGAATGCTTTCTTTGGCTGTGGTGTCTCTTAGACATTATGATACTGGCAGCTCAGCTGTCTTGCTTGCCACTTGTGGTTGTATTTTAGCACCCCAATAACAAAGTGTTGTGGAGCAGGTTTTTCACAACACAAGGATGCTGTGGTGAAACTGCTTTTGATGAAGGCCTCCACCATTTTGCAAAGAAGGGACAGCACAGCTTTTCCTTATTGTCACTGCAGAAAGGTCTTAAAGAGCTGGTGAGGTGCAGCTCTGGAGGTTCACTCATGAAACCAAGCTATCTCCTGTCAATATTCATATTCCCGTTAGATGTATTGGTATTGTAGGACAAGGAGCTGATCTTCTCCACGTGTCTGACTAGGCAGTCATTAGTTAGGCTGAACAACCCATGCTTTAATTCAGTGTTCACCTGAAACTTGTAGATATACAAAGCAAGCAGGCATCAGCTCAGGGCTGTACTACTCCGAGTGTGGTAGGTACGAAAAAAGTCCAGGCTAATTTTTAGTTTGGGCAATTAGGAAGCTGAGAAACAGTACCAGAGTGAAAAATCTAGGGTTCTACATCACAAAATGTAATTTAGTCATTTGTTTGACAAGTGTAGTTTAGCTTAAATAATGTAGAATAATACTTCAGAGTATGCTAGCAAATGTTCTGCAGTACGTATTGTGAAATTAATGAGGTTGTGGTGATACGAGATCTCGCTGCCACACTTCGCCATTAAATGTTTGCTGAAAACTAGGACAGGGCACAATTCTTTATGGTGGCTGAGTCCTGAGAAGTCTGGTTAGTCTACTAGAAATCTGCATTATTCTGCCAGATTTCTGTCTAAGTGGGTATTTGCTCTCTGATGCTGAATACTACAGTTATGTACAAAGTGTTGAAATCTAGCTTTCTTTCTTGTGATTTGAATGTTTACATTTTTTGCAGAATATTATGCTGAGGTTAATAGTAGTATTTAAATTGTCTCGGAAACCAGAAGGATTGGTAGACAAAAAGAGAAGCAGATATAACCATGCTGCTTCTGCTTCTCACAATGTCCCAGAGTAGCTGCAGGAATTTCACCATATTTTGCTGTCATACCTAGCTTGGAAAGATGGACTTATTCTGAGTTTCAGTCAATTTAGAGATCTAGGAAGACATCCTTAGCTATACTTTTTCACTAATTACATGAAACTATCCATTGTGTCACTGTGTGACACTGAAAAAAGGCAACTTTAATTTTTTTTATATACTGAGTCATCCTTGTTGCTTGCAGAAAATAAGATGTAATTTATGTTCATTTCCCAGAAGATTGACAATTTTGTCCTAAAAGCCTGTAGGGACTTTAATACTCCAGAGTCAGCACTCCAAAGACTAGTAACATAAAGCAGCACTCCACTGCAGACAAACTAATCCTCCAACAATGTTTCATTCAATCAAAAAATGCTGCAGATTGGAGGTGTTATTGCGTGCCTGTGTTTTCAAGGGATTATTGTGAATGAACCGTATTTTCCACTGAATGGTAACAGCAAAACAGCCTACCCATCTAAATGTTTCCCATGATAATTTTGCCCTAAATGAGCAAAGATTGCGAAATAAGTAATTTTTTGTTTTAACCTTTCTCCCTTTGAGTATGTAAACAAAAGCTGTTTTGAAAAAAATTAATATTTGTGGTTTAAATTTCGAAAATGGAATTTATTTTTTATTATGTAGTACCTGTTTTTATCTTCCACTAAATATGAAAAAAAATTACTGAGAAATCTCGTTATAACACATTTTATTTCACCACACATATGTCTAGATACTTTTCCCATGTATGTGTTTTCTTTTGCAAAATCAATACCTGAGGTAACTTTTCCAGTACATGCATTTTTCTACAAAATTTGCATTTACTAAATGTGCTGCCTTGGACAAAATCTTGTTTCTGATGTCATGATCTTAGTGGAGTGCCCATATCCTGTTTTTCAGACACTCAGCTATCTGCTTTTGTGTCTGAATGCATTCACATGTGTCCTGATGATAGAGCTGAATATTTAAAAAACAAAATCTGTCTGCAGAAAGAGAGAGTGTGGCTAAAGCCTCCATGGCTGAGGTGGCAGGTCAGTTCCTAAATTTGCCATTCCCTTCATGGAAGGGGCTTGGGTCTGATCTGAAGGGGCTCACAAAGGATGTGAGTGGCATAGCCTTAGGATAGTTTGAAAGTTCCTTAAGTCCTCCCCAAAAATCTCTCTGGTGAAATGCACAAAGATATAGATGATAGTCCAATCGCTGTTCCCATTTTTTTCATAGCAAAACTCCCAAGTCCCTGCAAATTATTGTCAGATGTGGGG
>WEKY01012832.1:280666-306717 GCA_013390045.1 Picathartes gymnocephalus | reverse complement strand
TAAGTGCATAAATAGCATGGCTTAGTTCAGGTGGGTTGTATGGTTGTATGGTTTCTCCTAGGGCACAGTTCAGGTTAAAACAATTTCCAGGATACCCTTCTCCTATGTGAAATAAGAAAAAGAGATAGAAATTGTCAAATAAAAGGGAGATGCAGAAGTTTGAGGGATTCAAATTAGGAAATTGTGCTCTCCTACTAGTTAAGAATAGAATATAGAAAATACACAGTTCTCTTTCCCTTGAAAGTGAAAAACAGCTGATGTGCTACTCTTGTTATTGCTCCTGAGAAACCTTAGCAAGCTTGTGTGTAATTGAGCACAAGGGGCACATCCTTCCTGCGTGCTGGATGGAAGGCTGATTTTCCTTGCACAATATTTGGGGTGATGGGGTAGGAAGAAAAGGAGATATTTGCAGTCTGTAGCCTTGGACATTTCTGCAATCAGGGTAGGGGGTACTACTGTCTGGTACACTTGTGTAGATTAGAAATCTTCTGTGAGGATACATATTGCATGTTCTTCATTTTTTTATGATGGGATGGTGACTTCTCTGGGGTTACTCTCTGACAAGGAGAAAACTGATAACTTTTAAAATGTATTTATATAGGTTTTAAGAAAACTCTATTCTAAGCAAAGGGTTGTTTTTCAGTAGGTTTAGTGCAAAACACATACAAGGATTACTCATATGTGAAATGCTAATGGAAACTTTAGTATCCAAGAACAAATTCTTTATCTGAGAGACTGCTCACGGCTGTTGGGGAGATGGGCTTGAATATGTCAATTGAACATTGGTATAGAGACAGGTGAAAATGTAAGGGTGATAATGGAAGGCTAAGTATTCTCAGTGAGTAAGTGATGGACTGGTATTCAGAGTTGCAGAACTAAATTGGAGAAGAAAGAAAAAAAGATATATCTGCACAGAGAATTGGTTTGAGTTAAAGCTTTACTATCAGTTTTGGAACTTGAACAAATACTCTGCTTGTGTTTGCTATTAAGCTTGCTGCATGCTTTATCGACTGCAGAGAAAAGGCACAGCTATAGAAAAACCACTGCAATCTGTGGCTCTAGCCAGGCTTTCAGTTTGCGTGGACTTTCCCCACATGAATAACCCGTGGTCTGAGTGCACTGAACATAGAGCTGAGTCGTTCCATTAGGAAGTCATTCTGCCCACTGTGGTCTCTCAGCCATTTGTGAGAGCAGCTAGACTAACAAAATGTGGTACTGACAGGAGAGCTTTTTCTTTTCATTGTTGCTTTTTGGTTTTCTTTTATTTCCCAGGAGAGCAGGTTAAGCTGACATGCAGGAGTAATTCTGTCACCTTAGATCCTAATATTTCTGACAGCAGTAAGAACAGAATAAACAAATAGGTGGGGGAGAAAATGTGAACAGAAGATGGGGGGAAAAAGGTCCCATATAGTACCTTCTTCTAAAACAATCCTTTTGTCATTTCGAAAAGCACTTAAGCTTCAGGTACACTGTGCTGCCATTCTCTTCCTGGATCCTTTGGGGGAGTGGGAATAGTGTAGTTTGAAGCTCATTTCATGTGCTGCTCTGTTTTTCTGGCTGTTGCTCTTACCCACTTGCACGTCTGGCCTTGGACACGCAGCACCCCAGCAGTACTTTCACCAGTTTGCACTGCATTGACTTAAACAAAAAAATCCCAACCCCAAACCCAAACTTTATAAAGCCCAGAATCCAAGGACGTAGCTGAAAGCAATTGGAGTTTTTTTGCATAAAAATATATCTAATCGACTTTTATTAATAAGGACTCTTATAAATGTTATTTTAATATTTTACTCTTAAAAGTTATATAGAGCAAGGTTTTCACAGTTATGTTTAACTTTTTTATTTTTGAGGAAATAAAATTTGTGGCAAAAGTGTATGGCTCTGCTGCATCAGCTTAGCTGTTATGACTCAGATGAGAAATAAAGCTCCTGCTTTTCAGCAGTTTTTTCATATGTCAGATCTCATTACAGTTTCTTTTTTTTATAAGAGAAAACTCTATCTCTTTCTTCTTTTTTGATTGTAGATATTAATTGCCCATTTTGTGTATTCTGAAACTGTGCTCTTTCAACTGGTACAGAGATCTTGAACACAGAGAAAATGTGTAAGACAAAGACATACAAAGAAGTTTTATCAGCACTGCACTGAAGTTTTAAGTAGATCCATTTTAGACAGATTGTCAATATGAAGATCCCAAAATATGAACATTTTTGCACAGAAAGATAGCTGTCTATGCACATTTGTCAACTGTTATGTTCTGTTTTCTACTGGAGAAAGAATAATTCATCATGTTACAATCACTGTCCAGTGCAAAGCTGATCAAGGGGCATAACCATTAATTCATATCTGTCCATAGATGTCAACCCCAAAGATGTATGCAGTTTGTATGAAAATAATAAAAAATACTCAATTAGTTGAATACAAGAGTCTTTAGAACCACCCTCACGTCATTTGAGGGATTTTACTCTGTAATGGGAATGTGAAGGAGCTTGACTTTAGAGTTGGTGCTTGAGGAAAATAATCTTGGTACTGCAGAAACTGAAAATGGCTCTTGAGTGTAGTTTCTTATCTAGAAAGGGAAATAGAAAAGAGACAGCTTTCTACTGATAATGTATTTTGATAGGTTTATGTCAAGAGAAGCTCTGAGAAATTTTATGATGCAAAAATATTGGAATTCCTAATGCAGGCAGAAGAGCTGCTTTCATATTCATATCCTTACCCAAAGAAAAGAAGTCTTTCCCCTATCTTTCAGCAGTTAAGAGTTAGATGGAAAAAAATTCAGGAAAAAAATGTCGAAATTACGAATATCAGCAAAGTCATTGTTCAGTGGCAACACTGGTAGAGATCAGCAGGTTTGTATGGATAAGGCAGACCTAATAGATCCCATACTGATTACATGGTTAAGATGCTGATTGAGAAGAACTTTCACCCTAACTGATGGGATAGTCCTATTCTTCTCCTCAGTAGGATTTCCCTCTCTCCATTTGAAGCTGTGACTGGGCCTTTGACAAATGCTCAATTTGGAGTACTCAGGCTTTAAAATGGAGACATTGAAAAATCTTTAATTGGGGCTAAGCGCTAGTTCGTCATGCAGCCCATTGTTTTGAACAAGGAGGCAGGACTAAAGAGTTAACTGCTTCCAATTGTAAATACATCAGTGGCAGGCACATTACAAAGCTCTATACAATCCTGTGGAGTAAATGGTGGACAGCCCATCACAATTAGGCATGGTCATAATGAAGAGCCAGAAGAGAGAAAAGGGGGCATGGGGAAAAACAGACCTTTTGCAAATGTTTTATATGAAGAGAAATTATAGCTAAAAGGGATAGTTAATTAGTTTAAAGAATAGGTGGTAATGCCTTCTCTTTGCCGGAAAAGAAAACTTTGAAAGCATGGAAAATGGACTAGTTTCTAGCTGCTGATCTGGAAAAGGAGAAAACAATTCAAAGCAATACTGTACGTGGGTGTTTCTCAGAAGAGGCTGTGGTGGTAAGTTCATGATCTGAGTAGTTTGCTCTCAGCAGAGACACTAGGCACTCTTGCGTTTGACAGAGACCCTGCATGCAGCCTTGTTTTCACTGGCAAGCATCTGTGTTATTGCAGGTGCTCAGCAGAGACAGAGATGCTCAGGGTTTGCTCTCCCCAGTTCTGCTCGCCCCGGAGGAAGGCAAGGCCCATCTGGCTTCAGCTGAGAAGAATTCAGGGAAGAGCAAGGCTACAGCCAGGCTTGTGCTCTGGCCTTTTTTGCAGTTTTCTGGCTAGCCACTCAGCTGTAAATATAATTTGCATTCTGAAATATGTTGTTTGGAGAAGAAATGAAGAGTGGCAGGAATCTGCAGCAGATTGCTAAAGAGAGTGTAGGTGTAAACTGCAGTATTGTGGTGCTTATGAGACACAGGCTGTGGCACACTACCTGGAGGTGAAGCCTTTCCAGCACCGTTGAATTTTCATGTGTCTCCTCCTAGCACCAGTCCCACTGTGTGCATCTTGGGTAAGAGGGGTTTGTGTGTCTTTAATAGAAACACATGCTCCACACAGACTTTCTGCTGTTTGGATAGGTATGAAGTGCAGTAATTTTCCACAAAATTGATTGAGTTTTGTGCTGCTGGGATCAGCTTCTTCTATGGCTTAGTTGTGTATTTCTGTGTTACGCCACAGATTCTGAGAACTACAGAATAACCGGAATCTTTATTTTTCAGTCTGGGATTTTGGAGTCACAGTCATCACTCCCTATGACAACTGTGGAATCAGTGTTGGTGTTAGCATTGTCTGTGTCTGTCACATGGCAGAAAATAGATTGTTATAGTAGTGAATGGGATAAAGTTATTATTTCTGAGTAGCTCCTGCCTGTAGTAGAATCTGTAGTATGCTTTGTTCTTACAGAGAAGAAACTTATTTGTAGTAAGAGCCTGATTCTCTATTTGTGAGTGGTCGACTGCTGTGGGACTGCTTTGGTCTCTCTTGTCCCAGGGAAATAAAAATTGGTGCTGCATTTGTCTCTAATCTGTCACCTGAGTTCTCTTGGAAGCTGGAGAAGTAGCTACAACATCCATCAGTCTCCAAGGATGAGTAATACCCAACTACACATGCCAGTAGTTGTGGTATTGCTTCAACAACCATAGATTCTATTGTGGGTTTTGTGGTTAAAGTGGAGTCACACAAGATAGAATTCTAAAATGCTCGTTTTCCTGCTGTTGAAATCAGTAGCTAGACTTGCGAGGGAACAAAGTTGGGCCTGTTTTTGGAACTTCAAAAAGCTTCCTGTAAAATGTTTGATTCTTTTTATTAATTGTACATATTTGTTTGTCATGGGTTCATGGAAAAAGCTGTAGCAAAAAGATTGTCTTTCATCATTGTTCTCTGCAGATCCAAAATCAACATTTCTGTGACTCCCCTTTTCTTTAAATCATCTCTGATAAGGCCTGCTTTAGCATTTTAATATGTGCAAATAAGATGGATCCATGCCCCCAATTACATTTGTATTGTACATGAACAAACAGTATGATTAGAAATTTAAAGGATAAAACCTGTACCAGTGCCTGCATCAGGAGTTATGTAAATATAAGCCCTTTGAAAATTACATTTCATTGGTACAAATCGATGTAGAAGGGAAACCAGAACCACGGAAGGCAGGTATTCTGCTGAATGATCAGGAATGCAGAAGTGTAAAATTGTAAAAGATTAGATTCTTCAGGTCTCTCCAAACACTTCTTAAAGGATTTTGTTTTGAGTGAGCAAAAGAGAAATTTGTATCATATATTTGAGGAATGAAGAAAAGTAACACCTCCTCTGTTCGTGTTTGTTTAGAGGTCATACAGGATTGGATGTAGGCTGTGGGATATTTAAAGGCAGAATAGAGAATAGAGGATGCTGCTGAAAGAGAAGAGACACACAACATTATTCTGAAACAAATTTGTGTCCTTAAAATACTATTATGCAGATAAAATATTGGAAGAAGGGCCTGCATGAAAATCTTGAAAGAATTAATAGGGTTTTGCATCACATTAATACACACAAAAACCCAGGATAAAATAGGAAATTGGAAGAAAATTTATTTTTCCATTCAACCTTCTAAAAGAAAATTGTTTTTATTGCTTGCATATCTATGCTTATGTGAAGACTAAAATTTCAATCAGTTATTCAGTTCCTCTGCAGAAATCTGTCCTCAACCTGTAAAAAAAATCTCTCTAACTCTGATTTTAGGTGGGTAGTGAGCCTGGACCAGATCAGTCCATTCCTGTCATTTTACAGAAATACTCATCTTGGAAGGGCAGGACTCTGAAGTTTGATATAACACAAGGAAAACTCTTTCATACACTACCCAGAAGCTGGGTCACAGAACTAAACATCTTTAGAAAATTGTTTCTGTGAGATTTTATTTTATTTAACCGTTTGGCTAAGCAGGGAGACAAAGTTGGAGGTGATCCAAGCCCAAGAATATAGAACATAAATTGCCAAGGCACATGAAGAACGTATTTGAAAAGAGAGAGCAAGAGATGGGCACAAATAATGAAAAAATTCTAACATTTTTAAAGATCATACTGACAAGGAAAGGTAGCAATTGATGGAGGCCAGGCCTATGATGCGTTCTTGCAATTTTAGCAAAGTTCTAGTGAGTTTTTCTGTCAGTCTGGGAAGTATAAATGAGGTATTTTGTAAAGACCCTCAGTCAGTCATCTGGTAGAATCCCAGTGCAAAGAGAGAGGAATGGATCAGGACAGGACAGAGGTCTGTGGATAATAAAGTCTCCGTAGAATTTCATCTCAGCCATGGACAATTGTGAAGCAGAAATCTCTTCATTACAAAACTCTTGGTTCTTCTGGAGGGTTGTCTAGTAAGAGTGAACACAGCAACCTGACCATCCTGCCTAAGTTTGGATGGTTTAGTGTGTTTGCATTCTTGTTTGTAAAAGACTGTAGCTGTAAATCAAGCTTTTTCCTTGGCTGCCATTTACAGAAAAAGTAATATTCATTTTAATCTTCAATGTCTGCAAATGCTTGCTAGCATTTAAATGCTAACATTTAGCTAGAAAATATTCTTTGTGACCAGGTATTTTTGTCACATCAAAACCTGCCAAAATTCCCTTAACTCTAAGATTTATTAATAATTGGAAACTTGTTACTTAATCTAGAGTTTAAATGTAGTTACATATGCCAACTTAATGCCACAAACTAGCCCAAGAATATTCTCAAGCTGTATGTCAGCTAAATTTTATTGCTGTTCCATTAGTATTACCATTAAGCAGCTGACTAAAGGTCATAATGAATACTTACTATTTTATATCGCCCAGGAGGTACTAAGCACAGCTGGAGTCTATTTCACTACTTGAACACATATAATAGTCGACAAATTGTCGATCAGTGGATATGTCCATCTTATCAAAGTACTTTGTCTGCCCAAGTATGTAGCAATTCTTCTGGTGTGCATTGCATAATAGATGGCAGAGGCTTTTTTTCAAAAAGGGAAGTTCTTACTAAATGGCAGGTTGTTGCAGTCCTATTTTAAGCACTGCCTATAATTCTGTGTTTGTACTGATATTTCAAAAATGCAGTCCAGTCTTATGTAATCCTTGCTAACCAGTTTAACAAGTGGGGTAACAATTATTGAGATTTCTGGTGTTCAAGATGATGAAAATTATTCTGGAGATTTTCTTTTATTGGTAATTTGTTGGTAGTGCTTTTCATACTTTGCTGAGCATCTAATTCCTTCTACTGATGCCAGGTACTGCTGGAACAGCAAGATGATTATGCCCTTATTGTAATTTTTTAACAGCTGTTGCAAAATAAGCCTTGGCCCTTAAGAAACCAGTTCTGTGCATTTAGAATGGATTTTTTTGAATTGTTGGTGGGAAAAAATCATCAGAATAGATGGCTTGATTGATGTGATGATTTGATCTTACTTTACTCTGCATGATAAATATCATGCAGAACTGTGTGAGCAGCATGCACTTGAGGTCCTTTTAACTGCTGTTATCCATCTGATGTAGTTCAACTATTGTAGTTGCAATAAGAAAGCCCTGGCTTTAAGTAGAAGTACTTAATATTTTCAATTAGTGCTTTCTCCTTTTTCAAGTGGATTTTATGGGTACACATAGGTACACAGGACGAAAGGACAACTTCTTTATGAAATATGAAAAAATATTCCACAATCCTCTTGGTCCTATTTCTTTTCACTACAGAAAGTCTATGAAACTTCAGACTGCATTCAATTTCACATTCATTTTGGCAGCAATGGTACTGTAAACCTGCTCATTTCCTACAGGGCTTTTGCAATATGTATTTTAGCACACACATTCAGCAACGACTGACTTTTGATCTAAAATGAACTAAAAATACTTTATTATCAAAAATTGCGTATGTGAATGAAAGAGAAAGGTTAGCCCTCAGCTGTGTTTGGCTTGAGTGTCTTTTGACAGTAACTTGTTCAAAAGAGAATAATTTATACTCAAATATGATTATACTAACAAGTAAAAATAGGATCCTCATCTAAAGGTTTATGCTTTAAACCCCTCAGGTGAGTGAATTTATTTGCTTTCCTTCATAAATACAATTTTTTTTCTTTTCAACAGCAAGTCTTTCCCCTTTAGTCCATTAGCACTAGGCAATCTCTTACTATTAGTAGCACCTTGCAAGACAAGAATGGGTTAATTTTTTATGGCAAAATACCTTGTTGGCCTTACCAGTCTGAGTAATTAGGTAATTCAGCAGCCACAGTTCAATGGGACCTGATGTTCAAATGTAGCTGTTCTCCACACTTCACCCTGGCTGAAGCTAGAAATATAACTGAGGTCACAAAAGAAATGGGATAGCTCAGAAATGTCCCAAATCTCACAGTTATCTCCAATGCATGTGCTGGTCAGGTGGTCAACATCTCTGGTGGGACATATCAGAGCTGCAAGTTGAAATTTTGCCTTCCCATAGATGGCACCAAAGAGAGGTGTGATAGACTTCCCTGTCAGAATATCTCAATCTGATGAGAACAGTGAAGCTGCATTGAGATTCAATGGAAATTGGAAAATGCAGACAGAAAAATGGGAATGAAAATTGAGAGATATTTTAAGAGTATCAAAGACATAAAAATCCAAAAGTTGTGCACTGTATCAGAGAGAAGTAGAAGTCACACTTGTAATAAGTGGCCTTTATGCTCTCTATACACTCACATATCAGTTGACATCTCTGTAAAATTCTTTCAGACAAGAAGTAATGGAATAGAAAAATTCAAAAGAGAAGAAATTATGATTCCTGCTCACAGAATCAAGGACTATGGCTTCTGTAGCATGTTTGGGGTAAAAAAATAGTCTCCAAATATCCACAAACCCAAAGAATTGCATAGATAATTTACTAGATGGAAACTTCCAAATTCTTTAGTGCAGAAAAAACCTCCCAGATATTATTAAATAAGCACTTATCTTGTATTTGGACAGAAACATGGTGATGTGTCCAAATACTGTGTAAGTGCAATGAACAACTTTAAAATCCATTAGTAGCTTAGCTAAAGAAGGTCTTTAAAAAAATAAACATTTTGGGTTTAGTTCAAGCAGGCTTAGGTGCAAGAGTCCTAAAAGACTTTGCTGAGATGATTTCTGGTCACCCTCTTTGTTTTTATTAAAAGGTGATTTTTTGCATATTTTAAAACCCAAGTCAAAAAGTTGTGCTAGGGTACAGAACTGCGAGCAGAATGGTTTTGACTTGTATAAATAGTCAGCTTGCTACTGATTGCAGGTAAGTGAATGGAAATGTTGATTGTGAATTCAATGAAGAATTACAGAATGGAAGCGCAGTTCATGGCTGTCACATAATTTTATGATAAAAACACCTTGTAAAAGAAACTTCCAGTTTTCTCATGTGGTTATAAGTCTAATGAATGTACTGTCTAGACAGAGGGTATTTGGGCTTCAAAAAACTCTTGATGCCGTGTTGGAATTAAGAGGAACAGTAGCACTGTCACAGCAGTATCTAACAAACAAACTGAAACTGGCCTTACTGGGAGATGCCAAAGAGGAGTTTTGAGTGAAGAGTGCTTACTGTGTGGGATGTTTCCAATGGCATTCTGCTAGGATTGATTCTGCCAGTGTTTGGTGTCATCTTCACTGATGGAACACCAAGCCACAACATCTTGGCCAAGAATATTTTTGGACAAAGATTAGTGGAAAATAATGAGGGAGGGCATCCTCAGGTTTTTATCACTTTGTGTCATATAGACTCTACCTTCTTGGAATAAAAGGTGTTTTGACAAACTCAGGTGTAAGGCTGTACAGAGGATACAACTGTCAACAGAAATGACAACTGCATCCTGTGAACCAGTCACTGACTTAAAAGATTTTGAGGTCACAGTGGCAAGAGTGATGAACTGAAGCTCTTAGGGAAGTGTGCTCAGAAAGGCCAGTGGGATTCCTGGATGTGGCAGTAGTGGGCTGGAAAGAGATTTTTACCTCCTACAACTGAGTAACTAAGTGTTTCCCAATCAATACTCTGCTAACTGTTCTCTTACAGACCCTTTGTATTATCTGGGGAGGCAGCTTGTCCCTGTCATTGTTGTTCATGCTTCTTTAGCTCAATGTTATAGGCAGAATGTCAAGAAGCAGAACAGGTACACAAGCAATTCCTTGGATGAAAGCCCCAAAGTACAGAACTTTTTCACCTGAGATGGTCTGTGGTCAAGGCATTAAAGGAAGACTTGTGTGTCCTGGTGCTGTTATTGGTTCCATGCAGCTTTTCTGTACGGCTTGGAGCTGGTTTTGACACCATCTGCGGTGGTGGTGAGAGAGAGAAGGTGGCAATCCTTACTCTTGAGATGCATTTCCTCTGGGACATCATAGAAATCATGTTCTGATTTCATGATCTGAAGTCATGCCCCTCTGCAGAGTAGGGCCAATGCCTCTTCCCAGTCCTGGAGGCAGTCTGAGGGTGAGCACATTAATGACAGTGTGAGGACGCTGCAGCAGTGAGCCCCTGGGGGAGAGCTTTGGAGTAAATGAGATAAATGCCTCGTGTAGGGGCATGTACAGGAATCTGCTCAGACAAATGTCTTCCTCACAAATGCTGTGCAGAAATATCAGCCGGTCTTACTGAAACCTGACTGCAAGTTTGATTTAAAACTGTTTTTAAATGTTTAAAACTTAATTTTATATGTGTTGGCATTTTTGTATTTGTAGAAGTTCTTCGGTTCCATTTAAGCACTGGGTATCAATTTACATTCAAGAATATATCACTCCTTTATTAAATATCTACTCCAAGGCCCTAACACACTGTCTCCAAATAACAGTTCTACATTCATGTATTCTTTATCACTTCTAAACCATTTAGTTCTGTGTAAAACATTTAAGGTCCTTGCTGTCTCTAAGTATTGTGGTAGCCATGCACATATTAACTGTTTATTAACATATTAACTAATGATTTAAAATTCAGCAAGTCATTTTAAATGACATAGATAAAAACATCTTCATACAGACATATTTTTGGACTAAATACAACTTATTGGAAGACAGTAAGCCAAAATATGTGGGAAGAGCAGAATAATGCTCAAACTGGTCAAAATAACCTCTATATGTCTTAAAAATTGTCTACTGGCAAAAATTTTGATGTTTTGCTTGCTTTTAGGTAGCCAGAATCTTATTAACATTTTTTTCCAAATTCTTTGCAAGGGGTAGTAGTTCAGTTATTCGATAGCTAACTGACAACAATTAGCTTATTATGATGATTAATGCTTATTCAGGACATTTAATTTGCATGCTCTAAGCACAGTGAGACAGCTAATTTGAAGTTATGCCAAATACAGTATTTAGTTTTTATATACAACATTTGTTTGCCTTTCCAAATATAAAATAATTGACAAGAATAATCATAGCTGAGGATGTTAGGTCATCAAGTTTTCATTTCTTCTTTTAATAAAAATGATGTGTTACTTAGTGAACCAATTAGCAAGGTAAACTTTACTTGCATTAAAAAATGCATAAGCCTAAGGAAGAATTTCTAAATTATCGTTAATGGAATGTCAACAAAGATGCATATTCTGTCATTTTTGCCCAGGTGAGAACCATCTGTCCCAGACAGATAGCATTTTTCCAACTTCTCACAAGGAAGAAGGATACAAGGTCATTTTTATGCGCCTTGTAATCAGGATTGACTTTATGAAAGTCAATTAAGCTACTAGGCCTTAGCCATAGTTTCAAAGAAATAGACAGTGGAAGAATAAATGTCTTTAATCATTGTTACTAGAAGCCTTCACTTTTTTCCTCAGGAAATACCTATGTATTCCTGTGGAACTTGCACCTTGTTCAGGATATTTGGAGGGGCAAATTTTCCTTGCTGCTTCTGATTGCCTGGGTTCTTTGACCCAGACAGAAGAGCCCACTTCAAAATGTGATGCTCTTCTCCAAAAGCTTCAGTGTCTCTGGATTTGAAGCTTAGGTCTCCTTAAGTGTGCTTCAGAAGGTAAAGCCAAAAGGGGGAAACATGTAGTGAATTGTAGGGGAAAGAAAATGTCTGCAGTTGTGTGTGTAAAGTGATCTGATGCCTTTGGGAGATAAGGGGAAAGACATGCTCCTTTACTGTAACTTGAGATGTTTCCTTCAAAATCTTAAAGTTTCAGCCTTTGAAGCAGCATTGCAAAACTCCTTCATGGGCATCATCTAAAAGTAAATGTATCAGTCCATCCAGCCATCTCTGCTTAATAAATATTTCTGCTTGTTTTCTGCAAAAGGCATTTCTGGCTGTTCTCTCCAGCTAAGCAAATAGCTGGTCTGTAGGTCACTGATGAGAAACAGAAGAATCTATCTTTTGTGAAGTGCCCAAATGTATTTTTTTTAATTTTTATTTTTTTAATCATCTATCAACTTCAAATTTGAAATACCTGGGATATGTTGCAGGTTATTTATTCTTGTTCATGCCACTGTTTCCTCGAATTGCTGAGAAAGCAAAGTGTCTGGATGCTTTCTGACTCTGAGGAATAAGAGGGGAAAGAGACAATTGTTCTCCTAGAGGTGATGACAAGACCCCAAGTCTCTGTCACTTGCCCAGGGTCCTTTTAACCTTTTGTTATTTGGAAGAAGCTGGCAGTCTGTACTAATCTGTGTGAAAAATAGTGGACTCATTTCTGTCCATTTGACCTCCCCTACCCTGAAATGATCACAAGCCAGCCATGCAGGTGACACCCAGCGCCTCCTCCAGCACTCCCACTTCCTTGCTGAAGCACAGTCAGAGCACTTACCAGGCTATTGCAAGGAGCCAATTGGCGTGCCCTGAATCCATTAAAGTAGAGCACAGCGGCTCTGCCTGCACATGGTGAAGGAAACATGCCCGGGCATGGGCTGGGTGTGCATCCACAGGGCTTCCGTGCCCCTCAGCCACGGCAGGGTTTCTGCCCAGGCCTCAGCGATGCCCAGGCGGGCGGAAGGGTTTGCTGAGGCCCTTTAATGAGCAGGATGAATGGGGGCTGCTCCCATGGTGGGGCTGGGAAGAATTTGGCCCACAGACAGGAGCCATGCCACACCACTTAGGGCTTTGTCCCCTTTTTGTTTACAATTACAGCCATAGAAAAATGAGAAACTGTTCACAGTTTCACCGTAAGAATATGGGGAATCACTGGTTATCCACCACCTACTTAAATCCTCTTTATTTTATTTTTCTATTACATCTCTCAATACTTCATTACCACCTTTGTAACTTAGAGGAGTGCAGGGACCAATTTAAAATCCATTGAAAGAGCCTCTGGCTTTCTGTGTTGGCTCCTGGATCAGGGCCAGGGGGTATAAACTGCTAGTGGCAACTTTACAACAGGGCTCCTTTTGTGGGTGCCACTGCTGGGGCTTACTGAGGTGGCTGAACACTTTAACAAAAGTGATTTTGCAGATTAACCCTGTGACAAGCTGTGTGTTCTCAGTGGGAACTCTTCCAAATTTTTAAAAACTATTATAGTTCTCTGTCCATGAATGCTGGACTATCACATACTGCCAACAGAGGGAAGCTTCAGAGAGGATTTTTTGGACTGTGCTGAATCTCCCTCTGTCTTTGTACTCTAACTAATCTAATCAAAGACTAATTTGCTGCTTGCTTTATTATCCCCATATTCAAACTCATACAATGCAGTATTTTGTGAGCTTCTGAAATAGATTCTAGCAAGGTTAAAAAAAAAAAAATTAACTTCTTTGCAGTGCATATATGCTCACTTATTATACTATTCATGCATTAAAAACACCTCTGATCTGGTATTGCCAGGGAAAATTAACTGAAAGTGGTGCATCACACTTCAGTCTCAATCCAGATCTTTTACTCTTGCATTTATTCAGATTGAGAGTAATATAAATATATTAGCCAGTAATTTAGCTTGTACTCATTCACAGGCAAAAATCATCATTTCTTAAGTTGGATAAAAACTGTTCTGATGGAAATGCAAATTTTCAGGAAAAGTTCTGACACAGTTTAAATTGTCCATTGCACAATTTTGATCACTTACATGAAGTCAAGGACTACCCCACTTGAAACAAAGCTCTCAGTTAAACCAAAGCAGGAAAAATGTTCCTGGGAGAGCAGCTGCCTAAGAAAACTATAATATTGAATTCTACCTATTTTGGTAGTTGGAAAGCAAAGAGGTTGGATAAATGGATAAATCAAACTGATGAATTATTGCAACAAATGCTTTTTTAAAGAACTTGAAACAGGTCTCAGTTGAAATGTGTTGAAACTCAGAGAGTAGGTTCACAGTAGGTTTTCTAATGAAGGATTATTTTTTTTTGTTACAGATGGGATCATTTGTAGTTTGGTTTCATTTATGCTGTTATTGAAAACTTAGCTTAAACCTATCCTTGTGAAGCTTAGAAGTGCTTGATATATTTGTCCAGCCTTGAATTCACGGTGCACAAACAAAAAATCCAGCCATGTGGAAGTTGCAGTGATGACTTCCCAGCAACTAGTGGCTTGTGGCTTGCAAAGCAGTTTTTTTACTATTTCAGTTGTGATTTGCTATACTCTGCTCGTCTTTTTTACATAACACGTAAAGGTCCCTTGTTGTTTGTGTATCATTGATACAATTCTCCTGCAACCAAAAACAAAGAAGGCAGCAGTGCTTTGAGTAGAGGGTGCCTGATTGATAAGCTAGTTGCAGCCAAACCTGCTCTGGCTAATTGTCTTTCAAATGCCCTCATTAATCAAACAGAGGAGTAACTCTGACAGGAGGGCTGTCAGTGTTTTCATGATTTCCTACCACTCACCTCACAGTGTGAGACCTGGCTGCGTACCCAAATCTTGGCCTTTAAAGCAGTTTTAATGCCTGCTCACTGCAGAGCACACCTGGCTTTGGTGGGATGGGGGCCTGCCCAACTCTGAGGCATGATCTATCCCAGGAGACCAATTTAGCAGTTATTTAATGATTCATAGCTTGATGTCTGGAAATGAGTGCTCCACACGATAACATACATAAACAAATTTAATTAGTTTTTGCCTTTTTTGCATAAGTAGCCACCAGTGTATTAAAGCTGCAAACAAAACAGGTAGGCTGCCTGGAAAGTCATTGAAGCTGGTTAACAGCAGATCTTTGTGAAAGGCTGTGGTGCTTTCTTTCATCTGCTGATAGTCACTGATGCCTCTTTGGTCAGGTCCTGAAGTTGCTGGGTTTGCTTATTAAGAGCAAGAGAAGCAGCTATCTCAACTATCTTCTGCCTAGTTGTTAGAATTACATATCTACAGCAAAAACTGGCAGCCTCTCATCTACTTCTTTCAAAGCTGCAGAACATAATACTTTTCTGCAACTGTTTTAAAAGGATGTGCTTCATATATTTCCTGTTTGCAATCTATTAGAAATATTATTTAGTAAACATCAACCTGAATTATTGTTCAGGGATAGGGATTTATATATTTGCATTTTTATTGAACATACATGAAAACATTGCAAAATTATTTCTAGTTGTGCGCGCCACAAAATAGGGCAAAATACTTAATGCTTAAGAAAGCAAATTGAAAGCTTAAGGGACGGAATTTTTTCTTAACCTTCTTTTGGAACATTGCATAATTAACACCGGTGATGTATGAAGTGTATGGGGGTTTGTTTCTCTGCTGTTAAGCGTTTCATATCCTCTGTGGAGCAGAATTCTAGAATTGATAGTCCAGAATAATATCTTGTCATTCTCCTAAGCAATATAAGAGAATATATTTTGCATGAAAAAATGTTGTATTTTGCATATATTCGTGCTAAGTGAAATTCTTACTTTAATAACGTTTCAGGGCTGAAAATTATTCAGTGAAACACATTACAAATATTTTATACTGGAGGGTTTCTTTGAACTCTAGACAGCAGAGCAATATAGCTTATCTTTTCTTCTTCATCTGGGAATAGCTTCCACCCACCAAGTGGGTGGGTTACTCCTATGAGAGGTGCCTTTTTCTTTAATAGGGCAGTTTGATCATAAATTTTTGCAAATCTTTGTTTTAGATTACAAACTGTCTAAACCAGACACCTTGTTTTCCTGAGCATGCAGAGGAAAGTCTTAGCATGGAACGTGTTGGTTCCAGGAATCCTGCAGTCATCACTTTATAAATGTGCTTGATCTCAGACTTGTTCAAGGGAGACCAAGCCGTGATTGAAGATGATATTTTGCTATCCAAAAGTGAAATTCTGTCTCCAGAAAGTTCAGTGGAAACTTTGTTATTAGTCTCAGTGGGGCCAAATTTTATTTTTGTTGAGGTATTGCAAAATTTGAAAGCAATTTAGACCCAGAAAGATGGGGACAGGTGACAAATTGCTTTTGACCTTTTTCTTTTAGAAATTTAACCGAGACCATTGGCTCATTTCTGCCAGTACCTCCCAATACCTATCAGAAAATGTATTTTCTCTGAGTCACTATTAATTTTATATCATGGTATTTTATTTTATTATGAGAGTCAGGGTTCCAAGTGGTGTGATTTATAGGACAAGTATACCTGGATAGATAGAAAACCTCCTGTTTTCTCTCCTCTATAACCCAAAACAAAGAGTCTTAAAGGGTTATATTAAAATCAAGGTACCTGCTCCTAAAATTTGACTGACTTTAACAAAACCAATAGCATGTAGGTAAACATTTCCAAAGGCCCATGATTAATTTTATGAACTCATTCAATGCCTGTAAGTTGTGCTCTGTGGACACTCATAAGGATTTCTGATTAGTGTCATGGTGCCCCCTATAAATCTATTTTCTCTGGAGTTTATATCTTGGTAATAAAAACTTGTCCTGCAGTGAAAGGTCTTGGCATAATGGCAGAATTATTACTATTTTTACTGCATCTGAAAAGCAATCCTTGCATCTTGTCCCCATCCTCTCCAAACAGTATTTTTTTTCTATGTATAATGCAGCCCCAATCCATTTGTTTGGTAATTTAATTGGATAGTATTAATCAGTATATGCTTCCTTTCTTACATAGATTGTTGTGGACTGTACGGGTCCAACCTCATTGCTGTTATCTTCTTGTGTTGACTCCTGACAGACTTAGTCCATAGGGCTCTCACTTGGGAAAATCTGTCAGCTTCTGCCTGTATTCCTGTTGTCTCTTTTGGATTTAAACTCCCCAGATCAGGATGGTTCTTTAAGATACAGTGAGGAATCAAACTTTGTATTTAAGTGTCTTTCCAAGAGCCATGAGAAGTCACACACCATTTTAAGGCTTCACATATGGGTTCTTCAGCTGTAACCAGGAGCCCTTTCAGGCTTGGTCATCTGAAATTTTGTATATGTTGAATATGGCACTTAGGTCTGTTGAGGAGCACAGATTATTATTTGACAGGATCCACAAAACAGACAATACAGTGCTTAATTTCTTTTGAGAGTGGCCAGAGCCTGCTGCTCAGAGTTAGTACAGGTACCACCTTGACAATTAGTAGTTGCTGTGCCTGCTCCTCAGAGAGCAGCAGTGCTGGACAGTGCTGCCTTCTGTGTAACAGGTGATGGTTTTGCTGTCCAGGTAAATGAAGAGTTTATTTTTCTTCTGACTGGCCTCCTAGTGGCAGTGGTCCCCCTCTGCAGCCAGCTGAATAAAACGTGGGAAATAAATTTAGTGATTTATGTTTTAGGTCTGTCTATAGAATATTGAGTGTATTTGTTGTTGAGAAAGACACTCTGCTATTGCCACTCTGCTGTGCCAGGCATGGGCTTTAGCTAAACCTATGCTTTATTTATTTGGGGGACTGTTGGGAATCAGGAAAAAAAAAAAAAATGCAGATAAAAGAACCGCTGAGTGTAGCATCAGATTGCAAGTAGTTAAGAGCAAAAGTGTTTAAAAAGGGCTAAAATTCAGGAAGAGGGTAGGAATTGGTAGATGACAATTCCTGTATGAGTTGGGTGTTTAGAGCCAGCGCTATTCCCAGTCAGGGTTCTGCCTTTGCATGAGGAGGATCTGCCACGGGGCAGCTGCAGGAAGATCAGTAATCAGATCCCTAATAACTTGAGTGACTGCTGCAGGCACACTTTTGAGCAAATAGATTGCACTGTAACAACACAGTGCAGAGGGATATTGTGGGTTAGGCAGACTGAAATAACTGGATAGAGTTGAATGAAACTGATTAATTTTTTGATGGTTTTAGCTGGTGGTGTACCAAAATTTATTTTCTTTTATATAGCGATAATAGTTGTGATATATTAAGAATAAACAAGATTATAAGGGAGTTTTCATTAGTGGTAAAAAGGCTATTTCATCTTACTTTTCCTTTTGTTTTTCTTGTGTATAATTTTAGCTATAACTTCAACAGTTTATTAGCTACAGTTATTTAAAAAAAAAAAAAAAACAAGAAAAAAACCCACAAAAACAAGGTGGCATAATACAATACTTAAAGAAACATTTTGGTTTTTTGTGTTGCAGAAACAATGTTGCTCATTCAGATCTGGTGAGAAAGAGAAGGGAATACATCAGTGGACAAAGACGTATACGGTAAGAATTTGTCATTAAAAGAAAAACATACAGGACTGTCATCTAAGTTAAATGCTGATGGATCATGGATTCGACTTTATCTGAGGGCTCATTTAGCCCTTAGGTGTGGAGTATATCTGTAAGTACAGTGCTAATGATGATTATTGTTCTGATGGATCATCTGCCCAAAAATAATGATTGAAAAGACCTTCCTGAATTTGTAACATTAACTTATCCCATGGGAAAAATGCATAGATGGGAAGACCTCCACTATGAAAAGGAGATGTATGGAGCAGTTTCTCTTTCATTCAGCATTGTTCAGTACTTTATTTGTTGTTATAAATGCTTAACACTAAAAACTGAAGTTTCATATCGAACTTCAGCAGAAAAATGTAGCTACTGGTGAAGGATGTTTATTGGATTTTGGTTTATAATAACACTAGTATTTGAGCTGAAAGTGCTTTGCTGATGGATTCAGAACAGCTATCTGGTGAAAGTCAGCTCTGTATATGACATAAAAAACTCAAGAGTTATTATTTCAGCAAAGTCAAACTCATTCTTGGCTTTTAATTGTTTTTACTGTGTGAACTTACCATCTTGAAACTATGACCAATTGAAACAAAAGTGTTGTTTCTATAAGGGACAGGATAGTGAAAGTCAACTGAAATATAACCCAGGAGTTTGGTGTGAAAATTTTCATTTCAAAGAACAGATACATAACACTGCTAATTTGTCAGAGATGCTGGGTTTGAGTGCTGAAAATTGTGGATGAAATTCAGATGTCTTCACCAGGATATCAGAAATGTAGATATCAAAGGCTGGGGAAGTCACCCTAGATTCACTTTATAGTCAATTGAGGAAAAATGGGCACTTTCAGAGAGTGATTCATCTCAGCCTAAAATAGGCAGGTCAGACACCTTGCCCCCTGGAGATGCCTGTTTCTCTCCATTGACTGTAGGAAAGCCTACAGTGACAAACTCACAATTAAATGTGTCGCCTTTCAGTGTCTAAAGCTAGGTTAGATGAATCTCACCGTGTGGTAACAAGGACAGGCTCTGCCAGCTGTGCTAGTGGTGAGTAACAGCTTCCTGGGGTGTTCCAGTGGGACTGCTTCTGGAAGGAATTGAGAAGGTCTGGCTGAGAAACTTTGGGGCACCCCAAGAGGAGTGATCCTAATGATCATTTTTGGGGTTTGTTTACTTTTTAGTTTCATTTGTAGTAGGTAGTCTTATTTTTCTTTTTTTTTCTCCCTGTGGAATCCTAAAAATGAAGGTGTATTTTATTCTGTTGAGTGGTAAAAGTTGCTGTGGGATTTTTTCAAAAGCCAACGGCTGTCAGTTTTTTGCTGTCCCATTTGCCTTCCCCGTTTTTAATGTTGTAGAGTGTACACAGATAGTGGCAGCCCTGTTAGTCCAGTAAGCACAGAAGAGCTGGGTAGGAGTTTTTTTAAAGGCTGGCATGGTGTGCTAATCCTGGAGACTGACTGTGAGTTTGAAGATCCAGCTACATTTGTAATCAAAATCCTTGCCTGATTAAAATAAAAAACAAAAATTGAGAAAGATGTGGGACTGAACGGTTGTGCTGCTTTATACAACATTTGTTATTAACAGAGGTAATCCAGGAAGGATATAATACTAAGAAAATATTTAGAGGAAAAATTGTGGTCTGTGTAGTTTACAAATTAGAAAAACAAGATTGCTCAGAAGACCCTTGCTTAAAAAGGCATTGCCCTTAGCATTGAGCTATAGTGTGATAGAATATGTTCAGCCTTTTAGGTCAAAGGATACTTTTCATGCTGAACTCCTGTAAATACAAACCAATTTGAACATAACAGGAGCACAAGGGCTTTTTTTCTCCTTCCAGAAATTCCCAGAAGTGGGAGGATGGAAAAAGTCCCAATAGTATTTATGACTTTTATTTTCTGTTGTACAGAGAACCTGCCAAACATAAAATAATTAGAACTTTGTGCTTGAGGTCATACTGGTTCACTGAATTTATACCTGAGCTGATGTTTTCAGTTACAGAGTGTTCTGAATTTTCTGACAGTCATAGGTGGCGTAAAGTGGCTCAATAGTTCAACACACTTGTAACCTGCTGTTATTTGTTTTTTATTGGAGTTTTTCATGTCTTGACAAATACTAAAAATAGGACATAGATTGTTCCAAATCTTGAATGTACCAAGTGACCAAAACCAAAAAAATCTGAGAGATATAGGAAGGAAGCTTAAACTTGTACAACTTCTTACATCTTCTCTTGCTTATATGTCCACAAACTAAGTCCCTTCTTATTTAAATATTCCTCTGTCTAACTTAGCACATCAAATGCTCTATATGGGTTTAGATGCTTGTAATTTACCAGGAAAAGAAGAGGAAAGTGCATAGAAGGCAGGCTTCATACTTTGAAATTGTGCACTGCCTTCATTAATAGTGGTAGGATCTCTAAACAGACAACATCAAAGAACCTTTGTAAATTTAAATTTAGCCAAGCATGTTGTATGATACTCTGTATCCTTCTTCAGACAAATCAGAAATGAGGTAGTTCTGAGCACGTGCTGGCAGTTGTGTGCATGTTGCTAATCAGTCTTGTGTGTACAACCTACAGCCTACTTCACCTACATTTACTTTTCATTTAACCCTTTTCAATTACCCATTCAAAAATCTTTGAAGGCTGCTCCTCAGTCCTGTAATCTCTCTTCACTGAAAACGAGTAGAGCAACAAAGAGAACTAGAATAGAATTCATTCTCTTCTGTGTAAAAGAGAATGGATAAAAGCTTGACATTAATACAGGTATGTGATAACACTACTGTTAAAAGGCACCGTTTGACCACATGGCAAACGAGCTGAAATAAATCTGTTCCTTATCATGCAAGGCCTTCATAATTAATAGGGGAAATCCTTCATCAGAAAGATGAAGAAAACTGAGTACACTAATGCTGGGAAAGGGCAAATTTCCCTGTACTTCTGTAGTTGCTACCATTTGCAATCTGGAGGCAGGTAATGCTGTTGAAATAGGAACATTGCTTTGAATGTGAGTGAAATTGAGGGAGTGGGATAATTCTTTCAGAAGTAGGGAAAAGAATTTCACCTTCCCTAAAAATCAGGGGTTATCTTTCCTATATTGGGATGGCTGGAAAATAATTTTATAGACCTATTTTTGACTTGGTTCACTTGGAGTGTAACTTATTTACTTGAAAAATATTTATATGGAAACATATAGTGGAGCCCTCTAGCTACTCTGATTTTCATCACAGTGGCGATTTTGATGGCCTTTGTCCAGGACTGCCATAATCAGAAAATAGTCTGTATTTTGAGTTTTATGAAATACTTTTCTGCGTTCTGTTTCAGAATAATGGCAGTGCTATTATACTTTGAAAACAATAACTATTTGCATGGAGTTTAAGAGGTGTTTCAGGGCCTGACATCCAGTGAAATTTCTCAGGTTGTCAAAAGGATGGTTTGAGTAACTCTTTTAGAAGATCAGTTAATGCAAGGGCATGATAATTTTTGCTCTCATAGGATTGATGACATGATTAGCCCATTAAAAATCCGTATCACTAGGCAGGTATTTCTTTGCTATGGACACTCCAGTAGTTAGAATATTCATCATTTTGAGAAAATACTCATCACTGTTGGATTTACCAGAAAGTTCAATCTCTTTTTTTTTGCTGTTATCCCAGCGTTCTGGTGATAGTGGAATTGGAAAAAATTCTATGTTGATTCAGAGACTGCATGTGATTATTTTCCCATAAATTTCCCATGAAATTTATTTTCATGTGCAAGCGGATTTACCTCTATCAGTTATAGCAAAGGATAATGCCTTCTTATTTAGAAGTGAGAGTATTCTGGGTGTAGAAATGGAATGCTCAGACTTGACAAGGTTACCCTGAAAAAGTGGGATATGGAGTGCTTGCTGGCCTGATTACCTTTTCCTCGTTGAGTTCAAATACTGTCGCGAGTAACAGAGAGTGACTTGAGCAAACACAATGGAAACATTCTTGAAGAAACAAGACCAGAAGTGAAATGGGAGGATATGCAGCTGTTTAGTTAGTTTTTCTAGTGAAGGCAGTATTCAAATGATGGCAGGCTTCTTTCTAAGTCTCATGATTTTCTCTGGGAGTATATTTGCATTAGTGTTTTACTTCAGGAGAAAAGAGTACTTGTTCTCACTTGTCCTGCTTTGGTAGCAGCATGGAAGTCCTGGAAATGCAAGGCCTAACACCTCCGTGTGGGTCCAGAGCTGGGAGGCCGAGGTGAATGTATAAGAACTAATAAATATGACCTTACTTCATGGGTGAAAACTGACATATATCATTCTCTTGGTGCTTAGCAAATAACCTCTGTGAAAGACAGATATTTTAGTCAGTACACTTGGTTATCTTTAACCAAAGTGGTCTCCAAAACTCACACTGCCAGCTGCAATGGATTGATGTTTTCTGGACAGCATTCCCTTGTGTGCCTTATAAAGGGAATGCAGGATGAAGTGATTTTCTAGTATTACTGACTAACCAAACATGTTATGTTTTACTTGAAACATGGCTTACCTTGGCTTTACTTTACATCATTCTCCCCATCTCGTTGGATTTGTGTTTCATTTTATGGGAAAAAATTTGGATAAAAAGTTGATTTATTGAAATGTTTTTCATTGTCATTCTGTAATTTCTGTGTAAGGTTGCTGCTGGAGGCGTTGCAAAATTTTGCTGTAAATTGCCATAATCTTAAATAAAGGACTCAATAGCTGGAATATAATAGGACTGTCTATAATTAGAGAAATGGAAATGGGCAAACAGTGTCAATACAGAACAGAAACAAGGTGTTGGCTGGGAAGAGCAGTAAATCCTTTCAAAATACAAGTTTTAGACATTTAATGACCTCTAACTACTGTCTAACTGACAAATATAATCTAGTGCTGGGTAGGGCTCCTGACCACCTTTGCTGTTTGTAATAAGGGAGGATCAATTCCCTCATCCATAAGCACAGTGTGAGTTGTGAAACACATCGGTGTCACTGGAGAGGCCCAGCTGAGGCGGTGGGGTGTAGATAATAGCTCTGAAATGGCTCTATGGCCTTTTCTGCCAAACAGAAGTCTTGCTTAGGTTATGTAGGTAATGAAGAATATTTCTAGTTTGTGAAGTCAAGGAGTCATGACAGCCATTCCTCTATTTTCAGTGCATGCGGACAGTTTGGTTAGGAGTTTTTCTGTCCAACCACCTCTAAAAGTTGTTTGGAGAAAGAAAATAGAATAATAGGCTCTAAAACTATCAGAAGAATTAGAAAGCATAAGGATCACAAAGCAAACAGACCAGACTCTCAGAAAAATACCAAATTTGAAGACTTCAAAAATAGTATTCTAGGCTTATTGAAGTCAGCAATAATTTTATATTTTCAGAATTGACAAACTTCAGACTTCTTTTGGAAAGTTCATTTTTGAATTTTTTTCCTTTAAGTGATCCCATATTTGGAAGAAGTTCTAAATCACTGCAGGCTGTGTGTTTGTCAGTGAAATGCTGCATGCTGCATGTCCCATTTTGTTCCTAATGAAACTCTTCCTATGTGTTTGTGTGTAGCCTGTAGTTTTACATTCTGTCCAGAGATGGAAGCTGCTTGCTCTGCCAAGGTCAGGTTGGGAAGGAGGCCACCTTCCCTGAGTAAGAAAGCCAGGAGGCCAGAGCATGCCATTTCATCAGACAGCCCAGGACTCTTTTATAGCAAAGGAGGGAGAATGAATATTATGGAATTTAAAATAACTATTTTGGCTTTTCCGTAGCCTGGAAAATGTACTCTTGGGCAATAGTTTGTTAATGATCACTATTGGGCCAGATGTTCAGCACATGTAAATGAGTGTATTTCCATTCACTTCAGTGGAACTAGGCCAGCTTATGCCATCTGAGAATCTGTCCCCTTAGCTTTCTTCCTAAACCAGTCATGATTTTAGATAAGGAGTTGCAGTATTATCTGTCATAGTTCCAGCTTCCAGCAGAGGAGAAGAAAATTAATGTCCTTATTTGCTTCATCAATGTGAGAACAGATTAAACTGTGACAAGGAATCAAAGTAATTCAAATAATCAAATCTAAGAATGTGAAATGTAGCAGACTTGCTTTGTTTTGCAGTGGGTGTTTTCTCTGTCAAAACTTCATAATTTTCTAGATGGCTGGCTAGTTCTCCAAGCTTCTGCTGCCACTTAGGACAGTGGTGTGGAATAAATCAAACACATTAACCTGAAAAAGTTCCCAAATTTTTTTCTTTGTTGTTGAGGTTATTTTTTATTTATTAATAAATTGAGACAGACATATGCAGGGGGGCTCTAAGAAATGGGACAGGGTGTTCTCCTCCTGCCTTTCTATTCTGCTCCCATTCAGCACTTATAATGGTAATGAAGTCTAATTACAAATGCGTGTGACTGCCTGTTGTAATCTGTCAGTGTGTTTCTGAAAAACCTTGTGCCAGTTCACTATTGGTCATTAGATAATAAGGATTGATAAAACGTAAGGGGCAAAATGTTAAAAATGCTACTATCGATTAGAACGCACCTTAATAATGAAACCATGGGCCTGGGGACGAAAGCCATGGATCATTTTGACAATTCGGCCTTAGATTGTGGATGAGACAGAGTGGGGACAATTAATCCCTCAGAGCCACAAATCACAAATAAAGTAGTTGCAGCTCATTACAACCTGACCTTGCTAAACGGCCTTGAAAACATAAGTGACCTTCTAGTATTTGAAAAGATTACAAAGCTCTATCGAGAAATATATATATATTTAATGCTTGGGAACCACATGGCTTAATTTTAGCTGATCTTGATGAAGGAAGCTTTTAACTTCACCATCTTGTGGAACTCATGGCGGTACTGCAGGGCAGTGTTTGGAAAAGATCTTAAAAGTCAAAAGTCTTGATCTGTGCAATTAATCAGTAGAAGTTTGTGCTACAATAACTTTGAAGAAATAATAGTTTCAATGAACTAGCTAGTAATTCTAGTTAGGGTTTTTATAAATATTATGGTATTATTGGAACACTGCATATTTGCAGGGAAACATCTTTGTGCATTATAGCCAAGTCCAATCCCAAAATTTGGAAATATGTTCAGCATAGTGATTTGTGCACTCTCGTCATGTTCCCACCTTAACTGGGAATGATGTGAAGTCATGTATTTTGCATTTCTGTCCTTTGACATGCACTGCAGATGCTCTTTGTTTAACTGACTTGAGTGCCTTGTCATGGACTAGTGCATATGGAAATCTCAAAGTATTATGACATGATTGATCAAAGATCCCATGATAAACAGGTTGATTCACATCTCTAAATGTTCTGTTTAGAATTGAATTTTGCACAAAGATCTGAGTTTCTGATGGACTAGTCTACCTTAATTGGAACCTTAATGCTGAGTCAGGGTCATCTTCCTATTGACTGTGGTAGAAGGGGACACCCTTTCACCTCATTCGTTAGAAGAGGTACTGGGCACAATCCCTGATGTTCCCTTAACCATGCAATGAATTTTGAGCACTTGCTGATTTCATTTTGCTTTGGACTAGGCCCATGTGTGACTCAGCTTATTGCTCCTTCCTTTCAATATATCTGAGTAAGATGTTTCTAAGTGTCCTTGTTGTACACAAATTCCAACCTCTCCCAAAGTACTGCATCCCTACATTAGATAAATGCAATTTCCCTTAAGACCAACTTCTCTGTAA